>PVJL010017896.1:0-10000 GCA_004026885.1 Lyroderma lyra
AGTGAAAGACCGCTGTGGACGTGAAGCCGTGGGACGCTGAGTCAGGTGGGGCGTTGGCCCAGTGTCCCAGGGCCGGGGAGGAAACCGGAACGGGCACGGGGCCACGGAGGCCACCGGGCAGCAAACGGGGGGCCGCCCGGGGAAACGGAACCCCATTACACACCTGGCTTTGGCGCTAATGTGATCACAATACAGGAAACGCCAAACAGCACCTGAACCCCGAATTCTAGAACCAGCCTCCTGGGGGGCAAGCGCTCAGAGTAGGAAGTCAGCGGGCGAAGCCCATACGCCCAACATGCAAGCAAGGAGGTGTGTCATGAGATAATGGAGGAAAATTCTAGGGAAAAAAGCCGTAAAAATTTAAACCGATTGCTTTTGGGGAGCCGTCCTAGAAAATGGGAACCCACTGTGACACGTTAACGTTAAAATTTAAAAAAAAAACATGGCCTCCGGTCACTCCCAAAGCATTTCCATGACAACCCAGCAGAAATGGCCGGATTGCATAAATCCTCATCAGACTGGCCGGGGCAGAAGGCAGGCTCAGCCATGACGCGGGACAGTGCTGGACACTCACGTGCTCTCTGCAGCCACGCAGGGTACAAACAACCGAATGGACACGTCCCGTGTGCCTGTCCTGCAGCCCTCGTCCACCCTCCGGCCCTCACCCTGGGGACCTGGGCCGCGCCAGGACACTGACCCACGTCCCCAGGCAGCTTGGACCTGGCCTCTCACACGCAGCAGCACGGCCACCCCAAGGTCAGCGCCCTCCTGCGCCCCTCCCCCGCCTCAGGGCCAACACAGCAGGGAGGGGACTGCCACTAGATTCAGAAGCAAGAACGCGGGTGACAGAGCTAACCAGCTGCACCCCCCAGAACAGAGGACACCGGTCAGGGGACACCGCCCACCATCAAAGCCCTCACAACCCCCTCGGTCACCGCGGCGTCACCAATGGGCTGTCTCTGTCACCATGGGCCCGTGGCAGCCTCCAGAAATAACGTGTGCACGGTTTCTCCGAGAAACGAAAGAACCCAGAGGGCGTCGTTTCTGATTTCTTAAACCCTCTGTGACGAAGCGAAGAGCTCCTCCTCCTCCGGGTCCCCACGGCCCTGACTCCCGTCGATTGGTGGCCCTGACTCGACCGCCTCGCAAGGTTCACAGGACAAAAGGTACATCGTTAATTCTTTGGGCGCCAAAAAAAAAAAAAAAAAAAAAAAATCAGATTGATACAAAACGACGGTCAGAAAAACGTGTGAGCTACTAGAAACTTCCCTGGGACTACACAGACGACTGTTTCCTTTAAAATTTGGCCAGCCTCTAGTTTTAAAAATCTTCCCACAATTTCTCAGTTAACACAAAAATAAAACTCTTTTCCCAGTGACGAGGAGCCGCCCGTTCCCAGAAGAGAAAGACGACGCGACAGAATCGGGTCAGGCATCGAATGCCGCGCTCCCTTTTGCGGTGCTGCCTTTGGATTTCAATTGCTTTCAAAGAAAAAATAAGTTCAGGTTGTTGACATTTAAAACCTTCTCCCCAAAGGCCTAAATTCCTCATTTTCCCTCCACTCACAGGGCACCCAATCCGGAAGTGGGAGAAAAGGTCAGAACCTGCCAAGGAGCAGATGGGGGGCAGAGAGGGGATGAGTTAGGGGGTAGTCGGGGAAAACGTCTGTTCGAGGGCAAGGTGGGAAAGCAACCGTGCACTCAGGCTGTCAAGCGTCCTGCCGTTCCTCAGGCACCGGTGACCGCCAGCCAGCGGCAGTGACAGCACTGCTTGCAGGCCCACGCGGCACCTGGAGGGGGTGACGCTGCCCTTTCCTGCACCACTACTGGGCTCCTTGAGGAAGCCCTGCCCTCACAGACTCCCGGAAAGGGGGAGCTGCCCAGCCCACGGCTACAAAGGGGGCGTTCTGGGGCAACAGAGAAGCAGTCACTTTGCAAAAGCCAACAGCTCGATGGAGTCTCGTCCAGACTGGGTGCTTCGGCCCAACCCCAAAATGCTCTGAAAAACACGGTGTTTGGGTGCGTTTCGGGGAACCCCCACTGAATGACAATGCCCCTACACAGACTCGCAGCTCAGCCCCCCTCGTGGGCCCGTCCGCAGTCACGGCCGGCATCGCAGGGGCCGTCCGTGGGGCCCGTGCACCCCTTTCTGCGTTCTGAGAGACGCCTCCTCCGTGCTGAAATGCACCTCCCGGCTGCGAATCCTGAACCATGGCGCATCCTGAATTCCCAGACCCGAGCGCAGGGGTTCGGCACTGCGGCTACGGACGCGCCGTGGGTGGCACAAGCCACGACCTAGGAAGAAGTCTGGTTCCGAAACCCAGAAATCGGACCTGCCCTCAGCACGTAAGTGCAAGCCGAAGGAAGTGAGCCGTTTCTGAAACGCAAACCAAGCAACAAAGTGATCTCCCGGCCTAGTTCATCCCCGGAAAAGGCAAACTGTCAGCCCTCCGTAAAACGTTAAAAACAGCCCCGTCAAGACCGGGTATTCAACCCTACACACGTAAGCCCCCCGAACACAGAGAATACGAGTCGGCTTACGTGTTGCTGCAAAACTTCTCCGAACACATCAAAGTACGATGCAGACAGAACAAGGTGACCTGACAACAAAACAATCTCAACTGACAGGATTTCTCACCGAAAACGCCTGCTTTACGGGTACGTACAGCTTTGGCTCAAGCACAAGTACATCCTCGCACATCCAGGCCCGGGCCGGGCGGGGTGGGCACGTTCGGGAATTTAATTACTTTGCATCGAAATCCTGCCTACGTGACAGCGATGAAGTTGTTCTGACACAAAGGAACCAGACACCAGGGTCAAGTCCATTTGTTCCAGAAATGCTCTGTCATCACATCACGAAACTGTTTTTCCGTAGGAAGACTCGTCCGTGGGGTGGCCAACTCCTGAAGGACACGCAGAAATGCTCTGAGGGCTGAACTCCTGCAGCCGCCGGGGTGAGCTGTTTCCCGCGAGTCTTAGGCGAGTCTCGCGGACGCATTAAACCCACCTGCCGCCCCGTTTCCAATTTACGGAGATTTCATCTCTAGCGCCTCCAACGGCTGTGTTCCTAGTTCCCGAATATTCCATCAAACCCAATAAACAGACAGACAAAACAACTGCCTTCGGTAGTTACTTAGGGGTGTTTAGGGTTCACCCTACTTCATGAGGCCGCCCTGCTCTCCGGGTCCCCGGGGGCTCCCCAGGTGGCCGCACCGGGACAGCGGGGTGCAGCAGGCGCGCTGTGCTAACGTTGGAGCGTCGTTCCGAGCGCCCCGTGTTCGCGCCGCGGCTCCGGGCCCGCCGCCCCAGGCGCAGGAACGTGTGCGCGCGGCCCGAGGCACGTCGGTGCACACCGGGGCGTTGTCCAGCGCGTTCCCGTCCGCGACCCAACGCCCGCACCCTCGTGCGGGGCTCCCCGTGCCTGCGCGCTGCGGCTCCCGGGGCTCCGGGTTCCCGCACTGTCCCGGGGCGCAGGCCTAGCTCCCAACGCCCGCGCCGGAGGCTCTGGGCTTGGGAGACAAGGGGCACCGCCTGCCCGCGTCTTCCATTCGCGCCACCTCGTGGGCTTGGCCCCCTTTCTCCACGGCCGGAGGCCCCGGGCGTCCCCGCCGCGCTGCCGAGACGCCCGGACACCGGGCCAGGGGCGCGCGGCTGCCCTCCCCCAGCGCCCAAGTACCCGGGGCTCCGCGTCCCCGCGTCCCCGCGTCCCCGCGGGCCGAGCGCCAAGCGCCAAGGACGCGCTGCACCAACCTGCGCAGACAAGGCGAGGGCGGCGCCGGGCGGGTCCCAACACGAGGTCCGAGGGCGCGGGGGTCTCACCGTGGGGTCCCAGGGCGCGGGGGTCTCACCGCGGGGTCCCAGGGCGCGGGGGTCCCAGGGCGCGGGGGTCTCACCGCGGGGTCCCAGCGCGCAGGCCGTACTGCGGGGCGCCGGCGGCCGCGGCCGGGGGCAATGGAGGCGCCGGCTCCTCCCCGCTCCTCTCCGCTCCTCCCGCCGCCGGAGTCGCCTCTGCCGCCCAGCGCGCGGCGCTTCCTCATTTTGGGCAACTTCCTTAGCGCGCCCGGGCAGGCCCCGCACTTCCTCCCGGCCGCCGCCGCCCCCCGCGCCGCGCGCGCCCCGAGAACCCAGGGCGGGGGGCGGGGGCGCGGGGGCCTGGGGGGCGGGAGGGGGGCCGGCGCCCCGGCCCCGGGGCCCTGGCACAGCGGCCTCCGTGCACGACGCGCGCGCGGCCGCCTGCAGCCCGCCCCTTCTGCCGACGCCGCCCCGGGGCACGCCGCCCCTCCCCGCGCAGTTCAGCCGCGGGGGGCTCGGTTCCCCTGTGCGCGGTCGTCACCCCGAGCCCCGCTGCTGACCGGACGGGCCCGGAGGCCCTGGAGCCCGCCGTGGCCTGCGCCCCGGGTGGCCCGCAGACCTCCCCCTGCAGCGAGGTTGCCGCGGGCTGAGACTACCACCCCGCCCGCCTCCCTCAGTTTACCTGGCTGCCCCGTTGGCAGCGGAATAAAAACTGTCACCCTGGCCTGCAGTCCTCAAAGTGGTTTACAAACGCCCCCTGGCCCCCCGCGCCCGCGCACACACCACCTGCTTTTCTGGGGGGTTTTGTGTTTGTTTTTATTTTTTTGGACGGCCCTCTTTGAGACGCCCCCATGCCGGTCTGCAGACCCCCACCTTCGTGGTAACGGGTTTTGGGCAGCTGAGCCCTGAGCCGCAGGACAGTAACCAAAACAGAACCTCAGGTGATAGAGTCTAATCCCCCCCAGAGAAATGGGGGGCGTTCGCCCTGCAGGGGAGCCCCTCTGCCTTTCCACTCGGACACCCTCCTCCATTACTCACGTTCGCCATTGAAATGTTACCCACCTGACGGGCTTTTGTGACGGTTACGCGTGTTTGTAACCATCGCGCTCGTTCCGCTTCCAAGAGCCAGTTTTCTAAAAGGACACGGGAGGCCTTTGAGTCGGGGATACTGCTGGACACGGGGGCGGGGGGACCCCCCTGCCTTGCATTTACCTAAATTGCTGTTTCCTGTGGGACTGCTAATGTTCTAGATCCTTCTGCATGCCACCCTTTACTACAGCTGTGGTCCTTGCCACCTGTGAGCCATCTTTAAAAAGTTAGTGAATACACCTGTGACGATTGTTTTTATGTTAAAATCACACAAATACCTGGAGAAGAACCTTTCTGAAAGTCAACACCTTTCGTCCACAGGAGCCGACTCTGTTGTTTACCTTCCCCCCCCCCCCCAGGACCTCAGTTGTGGTCGCGGGCCGAGTTCTGGAAGCCTCCCAGCAAACCCCGCACGCCCCCGGGCGCCCCCAGGGCCACCCGCACTGTCACTTCTCGGTCTCCTGTTCCCTGCGGATCCGTTACGCTTTCATTTCTTTAAAACGGCCCAGACTTTTCCTGCTTCTGTCCCGATCATTTCACCACAGTCTCGCACGTCTGCTTGTGGCGTCTGCGTGGGTCCCTGGTCACGTCGGATGGGGACATGATTTGTGGGGACGCGTTGAGGCCGAGGAGGAAGGCATTCCCTCTGCGAGAATGTTCCTTTGCTTCCGTCCGAAGCCTCCGGCTCCACCGGTGTTTGCGCGTGTAAGCAAAGGCCTCAGCGTCGTGCTTCTGTTTGGTTTTGCATTTATTTTGTTTGGTTTTGCAGCAGGTAGGGGGTATGAATTGGGGCACGGTGCTGCTCAGCGTGAGTCACGGTTTCCCACGGCGCCGTCCCCCGGTTTCCGCCTGCCTTTTGCTTTCCCCGAGTGCCGGGCTGCTCTGGGACTGCGCGCCCTTCCCTGGTTTACGCCAGCGTCCGGGTGGCTCAGCCTCGGGAGCTTCTTCCCGGAAGCAGGTATTTCAGAGGCCTTCCATATCCGAAAGGCTCTGTCCTCCGCGGGACCGACGGATGGGAGCGCCTGGATTCCAGCTCAGAGATTAGGTTTCGTCACCACGTGAAGGCCCAGCCCGGCCGGCCGCCTCCTCCTCCTCCTCCTCCTCCTCCGGTGCTGCTGCTCCTTCACCCTCGGAGTGGAGTTACTGGGGGGCCTGTGCGCCTCCCACCCTGCTCCTTCACCCTCGGAGCGGAGTTACTGGGGGGCCTGTGCGCCTCCCACCCTGCTCCTTCACCCTCGGAGCGGAGTTACTGGGGGGCCTGTGCGCCTCCCACCCTGCTCCTTCACCCTCGGAGCGGAGTTACTGGGGGGCCTGTGCGCTGCCCACACTCGCCGGCTCTGTGGGTGAGGGCTGCCGGGTCCCTGTGTGCTGCACGTCCTGCTCCCCGGGGCATGGGGTCTGCGGTGAGGTTGTGTTGTCTTAGCTGGGTCCTGCCCTGCACCAGAAGGGACTGAACGCAGGAGGGAAATGGACAGGGAAGCGCCCACCCCACCCTCTCGGGGGGCAGCTGGGAGCATCAGCTTGGCCCCCCACGGAAGGTGGGTCCCTGGAGTCCTCAGACTCCTGACGGTCACGCAGCGGGTGACACGTCTCCCAGCTCTCCCACCGCCACGACCTCCTCATCGAAAACAGGAAAAGCTAAGAATTCGTTACTGCTCCTTTTCCTCCTGTCACAATCTGAGTGACAACTGTCAGGAGTCGGGGACTCAGCCGGCGCGGCTTCTGGGGTTGGGGGCTGACCTCCCCCCGATCCTGCCCGACTTCCGCTAGGCTGGCGAGCCAGCGCTCCCCGCTCTGAGCCTGCCGGGCCGGCTGGGGTTCTGTCGGGGACGTTCACCCCGTCTCCTGCCCCTTCTCCCCTCTCGGGTGGGAGAAATGAGGGGGATCTTTCTATCTCCGGGCCGGGCGGCCTCCAGGCTCCCAGAACCGTTCGCCGCCTTCATCCGGGACGCAGTGCCACAGTTTGTCCTCTACTATTTAGGATGCCCGGGGCTCCCTGGTTTTAGCTCTTCCAGATTACAAACACCCGCGTGCCACGGCATGCGAGTTAGGGTGTGTTAGGGTGCAAACAAAGGACACGCAAGGCCAGCTGCACCCTCTCTCCGTCCTCAAACGCAGGGGTGCCTTTACGAAGTCGTAGTGACGCGGCCCCATCGGGTCTTCAGAAGGCAAGTTCGTGCGGGTGGACCAGCACCGCCCGAGCTCATGGGCGACCCCTCTCTGGTCACATCTGGCCGCCCGCCATGCGGCCGCAGGACGTGACAGGAGCCGTGTGGGTGCCCTCACCCATGCCACCCTGACTGGAAAGCGGCCTCACACCTCCCCACGGCGGACTTCTCCTTTTTCGGTCGTCCGTGAGGTGTTGAAGCAGAAAGGGCAAAGTCATACGTGAGAGCCAAGGGGAGCGTCTGAAGTCAGGCCCGCTGTGTGGGAGCCCCGTGTGGGGGTCCAAGTGGCGGCGGCCCCCCGGCGGCGCCCTGCCTGGGCGTGCGGCTCTCAGCGCGTCGGGGCCTCTCTGTACACCTCTGATTTCTCATTTTCGGTGACATTCAAGTTGGCACACCATCGTCCCGTGTCCTTATTGCCAGACACGAGCCTGGGCACCCAGGGGAAAAAAGATGGCGACGCCCGCGCTCAGAAATACCTTCTCCGTCACCCACCTCAACCCGTCACCGTGCACTCGCCCCAGCTGCTTTGAAAGCTACATTACAGCCAGCCCTCAGTCGCTCCACTGAAGCATGGAGCAAAACATTTCGGGGCGAAAATCACAGGAAGTTCCAAAAAGCACAACTCGAATTAGCCGCACCCCCCCACTGCGCGCACGCATGCAAATGAGCGGTATGCAAACGAGCGGTATGCAAATGCGGGTCCCACGCGGCGGCCGGCTCCTTACTGAGTTGGAAGCGTCCCCTTGTTGGGTCTGCACACGTTTGGGGGCCAGGCCGTTCTCAGACTCAGTGTCGCAAACATGTTGTCCCATGTTGAAGGCTGTCCTTCCGTTTTCCTGACTTGCAGGACAAAAGGTGTTTTTTGTTTTGTTTTTTTTCATTTTAATGCCATTAAAAGTATTTGGTTTTTCTTTTATGGCCTGTGTTTTTGTATCATGTCTAAGAAGTCACTGCCCAACCCAAGGGGGTGTATCCCGGGTTTTTCCCTGGGAGCTTTACCTCTTCCAGGTGCGTCTCAGGTCCATTTTGAAGTCACTTCTGTGCAGCGCGCAGGCCGGAAGTCCGGCCTTGCCTTGCGCGGACGTGCATGTGGCTGTCCCAGCACAGCAGTGGGCACTGAAACAAGGGCAGCTGGCCGGCCGGCCCCCTCCCTCCCTCCCTGCCTGCCTCTGAGACGAACCTTGTTAACACGTTCCTGGAATCTTATTTCAACCAAAAACCTAAAAAAAGAAAGAAAAAAAAAAAAACCTCTCAGAAGAAGTGGCAGTTACACCACCGGGGACACGGTGGCTTCCTCCTGCCACCTGAGCCTCCACGTTGCCCAGGGGCTTGTGTAGTAACTGAGTCTCCCATTTGCTCCACGTCCTGAGGCTTCCGGACGACACCCTTCTCCCCACGACCTTGGGGACAGACTTCACACCCTTCCCATAGGGGGGCTTGTGCTGTTGTCCCATCACAGCCCAGCCGCTGCCTGGCTTGGCGGGGACACGTGCTCCCTGCGGGGACTCAGACACGCAGCCCCTACTCGGAGCGCAGGGCGGGGCCCCCCGCAGGGCCGGGCACCCCTGTCCCAGCGCCCCCGCCAGCACAGTGCATGGGGGTCCCCTGGGAAACGGCGCTCTGCTCGGGGCCCGGGGTGGAGGGGCGCCCGGTGACTCTGTCCCCAGGGGACTGTGACAATTCTAGCGTGTCTTGTCCCACTGAGGGGGAGTTCTCCATTTTATAACGTTCTTTCTCATGTTGAGTGACACTGCCACTCTGCAGCGTCACAACTGTCCAGTTTGGGGACTGGGGCCACAGCGCAGCAGTGCTGTCCCCAGCGCTGTCCCCGGGCTGCGCGGGGCGGAGGACCCCTTCTCCCCGGGATGCTCGCTGCCAACGGCGTGTAGCGTGAGCGTGGGCTTCTCACGCGTGGCCTTGGTGGCGGTCACCCCCTTCTATTTGTCGTTTGTGCGTGAGCGTCCATCACGAGAGGACGCTCACCTCCGTCAAACGCTCTTTCTGCGCGTTTTAAAGACGCCCCTGTGACCGTTTCCTTCATTTTGGGGTGGGCTGCGTCCCTTTTATTGATGCGCAGGTGCCGAGCCAGCCCTGCACCCACGGACAGACCCCCCTGCATCCCAGCGCCCGGCCCCTTCCACGTGCCCTTGAACTGGGTTTGCTGTTTCGTGCACAACGTTGGCATCTGTCATCGCTAGAGATGCTGGCCTAGAGGTTTCTGGAAGTGTCATCTCCTGGTTTTGGCATCAAGGCAAGGCTGACCTCCTAGCACGAGTCCAAACAGGTTCCCACCGCTTCGGTTTTGGGGAAGAAGCTGGGGCCGGCGGGGCTTCGCTCTGCCTTCCGGGGGGTCGAACTCGGCGGGGAGCCACCCGGTCCCGGGCTTGCTTGTTGGGGACGTTTCTGACCACAGGGCCAGTCTCTTTATTCACTGTCCGTCTGTTCAGATTTTCCATTTCGCCCCAATTGAGTCTTGGCCGCTGTGTTTCTAAGCATTTGTCCATTTCTTCCGGGTCGCCCTAGAGTGGGTGTCAGAGCTGCCACCCAGGTTATGGCGCCTTCCCGAGCTGTTGGTCGGCGCTGCCAACCGAAGTGCACGGTGACAAGTTCACGAACCGCGTTGTCCGGTTTTGGGGACGAGGCAGCTCTGGTGGCCATTCCGGAAAAGGCGTTCCAAAACTGCTCTGAAGGGGCGGGCTTCGCAGGGGACCGCAGTGACACTCAGCAGCGAGGGGGGCAGCGCTTGTAGGACGCGGCCTCGGGCGATCGCTCCCCGCAGGGGACCGCAGTGACACTCAGCAGCGAGGGGGGCAGCGCTTGTAGGACGCGGCCTCGGGCGATCGCTCCCCGCAGGCGCCTGCGGCTCTGTGCCCTTTCCTCTTCCACGTCGGTCCTGTGATATTTGTTTGAGCCTTTTCTAGTAGCTAAAGGCCTGTCGGTTTGGCTAATTTT
>PVJL010017896.1:12500-17228 GCA_004026885.1 Lyroderma lyra
ATGCAACTGCTCCACTGCGTTCTCCTTTCTTCGAGACCGGGTTATTCCGTGTCCTTGTAATTTCCATTTAAATTGGAGAAATAGCTTGTTACTTCCTACAAAAAACAAAACGAAACAAAACGACCTTTGGATTTTGATTGGCGTCGCACTGACTCTGTAAATTACTGTGGGAAGAAAGGACACCATAACCGTTGCCCCTCCTAATCCGTGAACTTAGTCTCTCTATCCATGAATGAGGCCCCCCCCGAATTTTTCTAGCAATGATTTGCAGTCTTTAGTACCCAGGTCTTGCATATCTTTATTTGTGTGTTTCTAAGCACCCTATAATACTGTAAAGTGATATAGGCTTCTGCAAATTTTATTTCCCAGTATTTGTTCACAGTATGTAGGGAGACAATTAAAATTTGTAGATTGACATTTTATCCTGAGATTTTCGTAAATTCACTTGTCTTTTAGTAGTTTCTCTGTAGATTCCTTAGGACTTTTCATGTAAACAATTATGTCATGTGCAAAGGGGCAGTTGAATTTCTTCCCTCCCTAAATTCGTTTATTTTTTAGATTATTTTATTTCTTCTTTCTTGTCATATTGCAATTTTTAAGGCCTCCAGTACAATGGTGAATAGAGCTGCTGAGAGCCCCCTCTCCTGCCTTTCCCCCCAATTTTAGGTAAAAACACTCATTCTGTCACCATTAAGGACGATGTTAGCTATAGATTTTCCACACACACTGTTGACGGAGAAAGTTTCCTACCTTCTCATTGTCAAGGGTAACTTCTCCAAGACATCCTAGGGTCTGTTTTGAGTTGAAGGGATTTTAAAAGTCCAACAGAGTCAAAAGCATTGCTGCACACACAGTACTATGTGCCAGTCTCTAAGTGTGAACCAGATCCTGACAGAAGGCTGGGGTGCTCCTATCTTCATTTCATAGTAGAGGAAACTGAGGCACAGCCTGGTGGAGACCTTGCCCAGGGTCAAACAGCGCTGAGGAGTCCGGCACCTGGGCTGAGAGGCTGGGGTCACTGTCACCGCAGCTCCATCCCCGGTTCACCTGCCCACCTGAAAGCTGCAGGACAATAAAGTGTAACGGCAGCAGAATATCCACTCTCAGGGGTGGGGGGAGATGACCGCAGCGGGTGGGGGCGGGGGTCTCACCTCCTGCACTACAGAAAGTCAGTCAGTCGGCCTAAAATAGGCGCTCCCAGCTGTGACTTCGCTCTTAGCTGCTCAGAATACTCAAGCAAGTAAGTGAAGAGAAACGCTGATGTCACCCCCGAAAAACAAGTTTAGATCTCAGAGTTTGTGGAGTGGGTGTCCCCACGACCCACCATAAACTACACGTCCCTCGCCGCCCGAGTTCCCGCAGCCGCATCTGTCGGAAATTCTCACTCGTGCAAGTAACGTGTTTGCTCCCGGTAATCGTGAGCGTGCACGCGTCTTCCTGTCCTACTAGATGCGACGTCGCATACAGGGCACCGGCACGCGTGTTCTCCTGCGCGTCAGCGTGTGCTTCGGACCTGACATGCACCCAGCGCACACGCGTGTTCGCGTCTTGTGGGGGTGTGACGTACCAGCCGGGCTCTGTAGGCGATCAGGGCTTGGCGGGTACTGGCTTTGGTCACAACAGTTTCGGAAAACAACCAAGAGATCATTGCCCTGGGCTGAGGGAAAGTCAGAAGGAAACTCGAAACACAGCTGCGGACACACAGGGCGCGAGGGGCTCAGCTGCGGCCCTTCCGGAGCCCCCGCCCAGGCTCCTTAGTGGTGATTTGGACCCGTCCTCCTGCAGCGGGCCCGGGCAGGCGCCCAGCGGTCGGCCGGAAGGACACGGAAGGGCTGGCCCCTGCTGGCACCGGTGTCCTGTCGGTGGTGTCCGGCTCCACGCCGTGTGAGCCCTCACCTGCCCTCACTTGTTTGCCTGAGGGCCTGTCGCTGTGCTGGGCCTTATGGGAGGGCCTGAGTGTGAGTTTCAGTCACCACACGAAAGGGGAACCGGTCCCCCCGCAGGTGCTGGGGGTGTGGCGGCCCCTGCTCTCTGCCTCCGGCCGAGTCGGAGAAGTGGTTGCGAGGGAGTAAATACGAGAACGGACGGCCCTGCGGTTCGGGAACCCCCGCCAGTGGGCGCCCCTCCCCTCGCAGCCCCCCGCCCTGGCCCGGCTGCGCGCGGCATCTGGGGTCCCCCCCTCCCCCCCGCGCTGAGAATCTCTGCTCTGCTGGGGGAGAAGGCAGGGGGTCAAGGCCAGGGGCCTGCTGAGGGGGAGGGCGTGCAGGGAGCCCACTGGAGCCCAGGACACGTGGGGGAGGATGTGACCTTCTGGCCCGGGAGTACCCCCTGCCCTTGTCACTACGCAGACATGTGACCTGGGGACCCTCCACCACGTCCTCTGGGTTTCGTCATCTTTAAGGAGGAGACTGACATAAGCGCGAGAACCAGCGTTGTCTGAAATCCTCGGCGTCCCACACTCTGCGGGTGACGTTGCACACATTTCCCCCTTTAATCTGTGGGCATGCTCGTGAGTATCCCATTTCACAGGTGACAACACTGAGGTGGTGACCAGCTTGCTCAAGTGGGCCCCACTGGGATCGGCAGAGGGGGCACCCGGCGTGAGCCTGGCCCCCAACCCCGCTGTCCCGCCAGGTCCAAAGCCACCACTAACCCCGGGCGCGGCCTCTGAAGCCCGAGGGACGGCCACGGCCACAGGCCGACCTGGCCCCCCTCGCAGAGCGCCTGTGGACTTGCAGGAATTTCAGGGAAAAGGGGAGAACAGCGTCCCGCGCAGTCCCCTCCCGGCGGTTTGGTGCCCGGTGCCCAGCAGAGGGCGGTGGAGTCCGGCCACCGACCTGCCGCCCCCGGGGTGGGGGAGCATCGAAGCAGCAAAAACCAGTCTCAGCTGCAAGGGGAGGGCCCCCTGCAGTCACGTGCCTGGGGACGCCGCCGCCTTGCACAGCAGCAGGTGCCACCTCGTGAAGACGCACAACGGGGACGCTGCTCCTGGGAAGCTGTGAGGAGCCCCTGTTGTTGTAGGTGCAGAGTTCCGTGTCACCCCACCCTGGGAGGACGTGGGACGGGCCTGCTCTGTGGCACCGCTAGTGCAGGCGGCGGGAACACGCCCGCTCCAGGGGCCTTTGCCGCCGTCGCCAGACCTGACGGTGCCACCAAATGGCAGAGCACAGGGGCGCCCTGTCAGCCGGCCTCAGCGCCAGGAAAACACCTCGAGAAGGACCAGGGGGAGAATTCGGGCGCGTCCCCGGGTGCGTTTAAGGCCCGACGGGCTGCGCTTTTCTAGGTCGTTTTCCTGCATGTCCACAAGCGACTCGGATTCCGGAGGGACGCCGGGTGGTGGCCCGGAGCCGGTCGGGGGCCGTGTGGGTGACAGAGCCATTCCGCAGGTGACCTCTGCCGCCAGGTCCTCGGCCGCTGCCCCAGGGCAGCTCGCGGTTGGCCGGACGCCTCGTCGCCCTGTCCCCAGCCTCGCGTCCGTCGGTCCTCGCTGAGCCAGAGCGTTTCCACGCGGCGCAGAACACAAACGTCTGGGCACCTCCTGGGTGCTCCGTCTGTGTGGGCACATCCCACCCTCACACCACCTTCCCAGGGACTGTCACAGTCACCCGTCACACAGAGGGGACACGTGGGGCACAGAGACGCCAAGCGACTCGCTCACGCTCACACAGCAGCAGCTGGCCCAGCGGGGCCCCGGCCCCTTCCCGGCCTCCTCGCCCTCAGGGTGGGCACCGGCGAGGCCGGTGACGTTCGCACGCCCAGGTCACCACCGCGGGAGCGTGGCCTCCACCTGGGTCTCCGGACGGGGGCTTCCGGGGGCTTCTTCCTGGACGTAAACGTGGTGGACACTTCCGGCAGGGGCGCTGCCCCAGGCCCGTCCTGGCCTGAGAGCGGGCTGCTAGCCTCAGGGGCCCCTGTGCCCAGCGGCAGGGAGGGCGGGCTGAGCGTGTCGTGTCCACTCCTCACAGCGACGTGGGACGGTTTGCTGGGAACGACCGAATTCACGTCCCAGCACGCGAGCCAGCAGCGAGGGCGCAAAAGCGACGAGCCCGAGCTGGGCGTCTCGGCAGGGAGCCGGCCCTCCGCCTTGCGGGGCCGGGCTGCTCCCCAGACGTCTCTGGGCGGACTCGGGGCTGACCGCGTGCCCTCCGATGGCCCCGTTTCTGCCCGGGGAGGCCGCGTCGTCACCGGGTGGCCGAGCCGGTCTGCATGCTGACTGGCTGTTTCCTAGGCGCCGGGCGTTGTGGTCACGAGGGCGTCCTGTACGTGACTCAGGGTGTGTGGGTCGTCCCCACCGGGCTGCCTGTGTCCCCCTGCATTTGTCCCTTTGGTTTCAGTTTCCAAGGACAGGGACGTAGCACGCGTCTGAAGAGGTCCCGGAGTTCCCTTTCCTCATCGCCTTGTCCCCTCTGCTGTAACACCCGGCGCGGTCCTGCAGGTGCCCGAGGCCCAGGTCGGGAGCCGCGGTCCCCACGCCTGCCCTCTGCGGGGTTCGTGCCTGTGGTCTCGGGGAGCACCACAGGCCTGCGCAGGTGTGCCACTGTCCCCGAGCCCAGGACCCGCTGGCCAGGGCTGGAGGGAGGGGACAGAGCGTCTGCACTTCCGGAAGGGGTCATCTTGGGGCCCTCCCGTACGCAGGGCCTCAGGGAGAGGCTCTCTTTCTCTGGACGTTTTACTCCAGCAAAACGCAAGTGCACATGAGTTAACCCACAGGACAGAGAGAGGGGGCCA
>PVJL010017897.1:0-11466 GCA_004026885.1 Lyroderma lyra
ATGATCTTTTTGATGCATTATTGTATTCTGTTTGCTAATATTTTGCTCAGGATTTTTGCATCTGTGTTTATCAGAGATATTGGTCTATAGTATTCTTTTTTTGTGTTGTCTCTGCCAGGCTTTGGTATTAGAGTAATGTTGGCCTCATAGAATGAGTTAGAAAGTATTGCTTCCTCTTCAATGTTTTGGAAGAGTCTGCAGAGGATAGGCATTAATTCTTCTGTGAATGCTTGGTAGAATTCATTGGTGAAACCATCTTGTCCAGAGCTTTTGCCTTTAGGGAGATTATGAATAATCATTTCAATCTCGTTGTTATTAATTGGTCTATTTAGATTATCCAGTTCTTCTTAGTTCAGTCTTGGTAGGCTATAAGTTTCTAGAAACGTGTCCATTTCCTCTAGGTTGTTAAATTTTGTGGCATAAATTCCTTCATAATGTTTTCTTATAATCCTTTGTATTGCTGTGGTATCAGTGGTAATTTCTCCCCTTTCATTTCTAATTTTGGATATTTGTGTCCTTTCCTTTCTTCCTTTGATTAGTCTCGCCAGGGCTTTGTCAATTGTGTTGACTTTCTCAAAGAATCAGCTCTTCGTTATATTAATTTTTTCTATTGTCATTCTCTTCTCTAATTGGTTTAGCTCTGCTTTAATTTTTATTATTTCTTTCCTTCTGCTGACTTTGGGCTTTGTCTGCTCTTCTTTTTCTAGTTCTTTAAGATGGGATGTTAAGATGTTTGCTTGTGATTTTTCTTGTTTCTTTAGATAGGCCTGTAATGATATAAATTTCGCTCTTATTACCGCTTTGACTGTGTCCCAATAATTCTTATATGTTGTATTTTCATTGTCATTAGTTTCTATGTATTTTTTATTTTTTTTATTTTTTTAATTCATTTTTATTGTTAGACTTATTGGGGTGACATCTGTTAGCAAGGATTACATAGATTTCAGGCATACAATTCTTCAGTGCATTGTAAACTTGTTGTATAATAAATTCACCACCTAATGTGACTTCTCTTTCCATCACCCTATATTTAGCTTCCCCCTCTCCTCTCCCACCCCCTCCCCTTTCTCCCCACCCTAACCCACTCATCCCCAAATAAACATTAAACTATTGATTGTGTCATTGAGTTGTTTGTTCATGTCTTTTTTTCTTTGCTTTCAGTTTTATATATCGTTTATTTGTTCTTTTATCCAGTCCTTTTTTAATAAGCTTTTGTTTAACCTCCATGTGTACGTGCTTTTTTCTGCTTTCCTTTTACAGTTGTTCTCCAATTTCAAAGTTTTGTGGTCTGAGAATACACTTGGTATGATTTTGATCTTCTTGGATTTGTTGAGTCTACCTTTGAGAATCCTTGAGAATGTTCCGTGTGCACTAGAAAAGAAGGTGTAGTCTCTTTTTGCTGGAAGAAGTGTCCTGTAAGTGTCAATTATGTCCAATTCCTGTAATGTGTCTTTTAGAGCTGTTATTTCCTTATTTATTTTCTGTTTGGATGATCTGTCCATGGCTGTTAGCAGGGTGTTAAGTCTCCCACTATGATTGTGTACTCGTCAATTTCTCTTTTCAAGTCTGTTAGTAGTTTTTTTATATATTTTGGTGCATCCTGGTTGGGAGCATATATGTTGATTAGTTTCAACTCTTCTTATTGTTGCACTGTGCCTTTTTTCATTATGTAATGTCCATCTTTGTCTTTTACTATCTTTTTTAACTTGAAGTTTATTTCATCAGATACCAGTATGGCCACTCCTGCTTTCCTCTAGTTACCATTTGCTTGGAGTATTGTATCCCATCTTTTCACTCTGAGTCTGCATTTGTCCTTATGGCTGAGGTGTGTTTCTAGGAGACAGCAATATGGATGCATTCTGTTTTTAAATCCAGTCTGCTACTCTGTGTCTTTTTATTGGTGAGTTCAGCCCATTAACATTTAGAGTGATGATCGATATGTGAGGATTTCTTGTGGCCATTTCTTATTTCTTTCATTTTTGCTTGTTTGTTTATTTATTTATTTATTTTTGTTTCCTTCTTGTTGCCCCAACTTTGTTCCATTTTTCCTGATGTTTTGTTTCAGGTGGAAGAGCCTCTTTCAGTATTTCTTGGAGTGCTGGCCTCGTTGAGCTTTTTTTTATTTTCAAGGAATTCATCCTGTCTGCTTGGTTTTTCCTCTTTGACATAAGGGCATTATATTTAGCAGAGCCTAGTAGCCCTGATTAGTATTTTTGTGTTGTCTTGCTGTAGGGCAGACACTAGATAGCTCTGGGGGCCAAGTTTTGGGAGAGAAGAGGGTTGTTTATTTCTTATTTCTAGTCTCCTGTCACGTTTTGAGGCCATGCACATCTATGGGTTACTCTGCTTTCTGCAGTTAGTTAGTTGGTTGGGGAGGCTCTAGGAGAAGAGAAAGGCCAACAAAAAGCACGCTGGAAACAAAAGGCTCCTGCCCTATGCTAGGGAAGCTGACTGATGCATGCTGATGCTTTGCTCGCTGGCTGGGGCAAATGCTATCAAATCTGCCTTTTTCCCCAGCCTTCTCCAGCTAGCAGCCATTGGGGTGCAGTCTGCAAGCTCCCACTACTTCTAAGCCCCAGGGATGCACATGTGGGTGTGTGCACCACAAGTTCGAAGCCATTGTCCTGACCTCAGGCACTATGAACGCAGCCAGCTCACCTCTGCAGTGGGTCAGGGACAGCTACCGCAGCCCTATGTAGGAGCTATGTGCACTTGTGCTGTGGGTCACGAGGGCACTGGGAGCCAACGTGCTATCTCTGGGGACCCGCCTCAGCCTGCAGTTGTTCAGAATCCTTGCTCAGACATCTTGTTACTCAAAAGCTTCAGAGGCTGGCTCCTCAGCTCTGTCCCCAACACAGTGCCCTAAGACTCAGCTCACCCACAGTCTCCCACCGTTCAACCACTTCGCTGACTTATACTCTTTTTGCCTCTTGGCATTCCCCCTCCAATGCAGTGATCAGGTCCTGTTGTGATCTTTCCTGCTCTACCCCTTCTCTCCAACTTTCAAGTGTTTATTTGTGATGCTTGAATTTCTCAGCTGCCATTGTGTCTGTTATTCAGGGTCCTCTTTCTTGGCTCCTGGACAGCTGTTCAATTGTATTTTCTGGGAGAGGCTTCAGTGACCTCCTCTTCAGTCGCCATCTTGCCCTCCCTCCTAGTATTCTTTTCAGATCTCTCAATACAGTAGAATGCAGACTGACAGCTCAGAAGTGAGAATATTTTTTTTAAAAAAGCAATTATCAAATTTATTTCCCAATGGCACCCAAGAATACATTTTTGGAAACACAGTTGAGGTTATTGGGAAACACAGGAAAGGGTTTTCATAGGTCAGTAACATAATTATATGTTTGAATTTTAGAAAGATTGCTCTGGAAACAATGTAAAGAAAGAGATATAGGTGCCCCCAAAATAGCGTGAGGAGACCACCTAATGGGTTATTTCAAAAGCCCACATCAGAAAAGATGAGGGCCTTCTTAGAGCAGAAGGATGACAGTGGATCAAGAAGTATGGCTTGTTCAGCATGGAACTGAGTTCAACTCAGGGTTTTCTTGAAGCCCACCTACATTTGGTTAGTCAGTATATTTGCTATAATACAGTCCCCAAAAGGATCTTTAGGGAAGATTTCAGAGATTGTGCTTTGTGTATTAAAATGGGTATTTGTGTCCTGAGTTGGCATAATTATGCTCTGAACTATCTTCACATAGCAGTGCATGGGGTGTTTAGGTCCTGTTGTCCACTTTTATAAACTATTATTATTGTGTTTCTATGGTAACAATGCCTCTGCAGTTGCTGCTATGTCAATGTAATTGATGGAGATACCACATTGTAGTTGCTGGGCTCCTGAAATCTGTCCTATGCTTGTGCCATAAGGGTGATGGCTGCTTCTTTAGCACCCATTCAAGCTGTGAAGAATCTTAGGGTACAGTTTCTTAGTAAAATAAAGGCAAATTATTTGGTTTCCTAAGGAGGAAAAAATGGTTTAAAGAGCTTTACAATAGCCTGGCTTTGTATCGATTGTCTGATTATCTGCAACTAGTCACTCTTTCAAATATTTCTAATATCATATTTTTGGTATCAGCTTCTTAATAAACTGGACTTCACTCAAAAATTGTGCCCTTTTGCACTGACTTTACTAGCATAATGAATTAATTTATAATCAAATTGAGTTTTTTTTTGTAGTACGTGGGTAGTTCCCTGACTGGGAATTGAACCCAGGCCGCAGCATTGACAGCACCAGCGCCGAAGCCTTAAGCCACTACACCACCAGGGAACTCCCTCAAATTGACTTTTTAAAAGTACAGAATAGGACTTATGTACAATCAACCACTTTTTTAACTTTTTCACGTATTTGAAAGACTCAGGCCAAATTTAACATTACCGTAATCTCATCTTATATGGCCCAACACAAGATATTGGAAAATTACAACCAATAAGAATAAAAATACTGATAGCAAAATTTGAGAGAGTGTGCCACAGTGGAAAATAAGCTGGACAAAGTGTGAAGAGATAGGAATAATATTCTGCCATAATAAAAGAAAGAAATCTTACAATTTGTGACAACATGGATGGACCTAGAGGGTATTATGCTAAGTAAAAATTCAGACTGAGAAAGACAAATATCATAAGATCTCACTTGTATATAAAAATGAAAGAACAATATAAATGAACAAACAAAATAAAAAGAGACTCATAGATACAGAGAATAAATGTATTGTTACTCGATGGGAGAGGGTTGGGATGTGGGGAGGAAGGGATTAAGAAGTACAAATTATTAGTTGCAAAATAGTCACAGGCATGTAAAATAGAATATGGGGAATATAGTCGATAATATTGTAAAAAGTATATAAAGTGTCTGATGGGTACTAGATTTATTGGGAGGATCGCTTCATAAATTATATAAATGTTTAACCAATATGCTGTACACCTGAAACTAATATAAAATAATATTGAAGTTCAACTATAAAACATAGTCACAGAGATATAAAATACAACATAGGGAACAGCATCAATAATATTGTAATAACTATATACAGTGTCACATGGCTAATAGACTTATTAGGTTTATCATCTTGTGAGGTACATAAATGTCTAATAAGTATATTTTTTTGCATACCTGAGACTAATAAAAATAAAAACAAATAAAAACTAACAAATAAAAAGGATAGGCAACTCCTTCTTTTTTCTTGACCAACTCATTGTATCACTTTGGAAAATGTACTTTATTCCTCTAAATATATTTCTCCACCTTTAAAATGGGTATGCAAATACTTACAATACTTGCTTCACTAGAACATTGTAAAATAATTTTTAATAAGTTTTTATATTTACAGAGCACTTTTACAATCATTACTTTATCAACTCATATGCTCCTTCTTTCAACAAATAGCACTGAGAACCTACTATGGGCCTGGCTTTCAGCCAGATTCTGGGGGGTACAGAGGGTCCTACCCTCAGAAAACCGTTACTCTAGTTGAGAACACAGGTAAGTAAAACAATAATTAAAGCACATGTAATAAATGCTATGAAAGGCACTAGTGTAGGATTCTGTAATATCCTTGCAATGGCTCTGTGAGACAAGCAGAGAAGCAGTGATTATACCAATTTTGGTATAGGAAATTTCCTGTCCAATTTATGGATAGGAAACTGAGATTCAACAAATAATGTGATTTGTCCAAGATTGCATAGCTAGTTAAAGGTAACCTGAGAAATTGTAACCAGTTCCCCCGATTCTTTGGGGCAATTTTTCCAGTGCAGAATCCTATCTCAATTTTTTTCCAAAACAATGTGAATTATGTATATTAACAATGTATAGCCATCATAGAATGCGATCTTGACACCTAACAGTTCTAGAGTGGGTGAGAAAAAAAGTAGTGAGGGTGAAAGCATGAGGAGAAGATAGTCACATTCTTGAAATCAGTTGCAGAATCACATGATAAGCTGTCACATGGGATAGAGGTTTGGTGATCTCTGAGGACCACAGCACTATGAGCCCCCTAATATTTAGGGGGCTCATAGTGCTTATACTTTGGGAGTTCTGGAATAAATCCCAAATGAAATGAAATAAGATGGTCCTTGCCCCACTTGGAGTTGAGGGGATTCTAGATCAAAGGCTAATGTTATTGACTTAATCAAAGGCACATACTTTTTGACTGGACTTATTTTACCTATATATGTGCTTTTGGGAGTGAGAAGCAAAAGAACAAAAAAAGTGGTGAGAAAAGAGAAAAGCATTGGTGGGAAAGTGACCCCTTCCATTACATAGAATCTGTTGCAAGGAAAAGTGGGAAGACCTTAAAAGTAGAAGAGAGGGAAAAACAGAAAGTAGGAAAAGGGAGGGCTTGGCAAAGTAAGGGAAGATACTTATCTCTAGGTGAAAAGAATAATTGTGAGATAAGTGGGGACTTTGAATGAGACATCACTGGTAATTGTGTTTGAGAGGGTTAAAGGAGGTAGGCTGGGGACAGTACCAAACTAAATTATTACTAAACAAGGCAAGTAGGCCTAGTCACAATTATAGTTTTTAAAAAATGTAGATGGCAATTATCCTCTTTCTACAGTCCATGGTCATTTGCATTTTTGTCATCATCATCACCATCATCACCATCATCATCATCATCATCATCACCAAACTAATATTTTAGGGCTCTAATAATTTACAAAGCACTTAAAGCACTTTCAAATGAATGCTTCTATATAATACATCAATTCTGTAAGACAGGTATGAGCCTTTACCGTGCTGCAGATGAAGGCAGTGAGTCTCAGAAAAATAAAAAAAACAAAACAAAACAAAAAATTCCCCAAACAAAACAAAACAAAAAATCTTGCCCAAAGTCATTCAACAGTAAGTGTAGGATTCCAGCTCTTATTGGCTACCAATCTAATGGACAATTCTAAGATCACAGCAGATCTTAAATGTATGACATTTTGATTGGCATATTCCTGAGAAAATTTTAGAAACGTGCTTTCATTTCATTAGCAACACCTTTTCAAGCCATCTCTTAGGGTTGTTTGCTTCTGCAAAGATTTCCACAGATGGCTAACCCTATATATTTTTTTAAATTCTTAGTATTCCAATCAGAGTTACACTGTCTGACCTTGTCTTCAAATTCTGGATTCTTATCTTATAAGGAGGCTTGTAGCCTTCTATCCCTGACTAACTCACCTACAAATATAAAATAGTGAAATTATTTTAATGGTAAGTCTCAAGAATGCCCTGTTTTTCACCTTTTGTTGCATGCTGTTTTCATTAATGATGTAACTAGCCTGATGCATGGAAAAACACAATTTAAGCTCTGAAATCTCTTTCTTGCCCCACAGTCCACCCTGAATGATTTTCAGCTCTTTCCTTTATGATTTCTCCTCAGATATTTTGAGAAAAACATCCTGCATAGTTACCAACTTTCTTCCCAGCTGCACAGATCAAATTGTAGTCCTGGAGGCAGGAGATTGATGACAGAGAACTAGTGTTTTTAAAATGGCTAATTTGGGAGTTCCCTGATGGTGTAGTGGCTTAAGGCTTTGGCGCTGGTTCTGTCAGCCCTGTGGCCTGGGTTTGATTCCCAGTCAGGGAGCTACCCACATACCAGAAATCAAAAAACAAACAAACAAGAATAAAATTATTAAAAAAATAAATGAAATGGCTAATTAGGTCTTAATTGCAGGAGTTATATCTTGCACTGTATGAAGTCAGCCTATATACTTTTTACAGGTGCTTAAGATGTGTGTGTATTATCAGTATTTATTGTAAGCTTATAGAATGTTCAGTGCTGTGCTAGACAGAGTCTGACCTAAAGGCTTGTTCTCAAAGATTCATCTTTATCAGCCGGACTGGGTAGAGGACTGGATGCAGAGGAATCTGAAATGCCTGCTAGAACTTTGTGAATTTTAGATGCATGCTATTCAGCAGTCAAGCAACTATTCGAAATAATCACTTCATTCTAATCAGGATTTAAAGGTGAAGATAAATTCCTGTGTGTGTGGAGGGGGATTTTTTTTGTCTAGGGATTCTGGCTGATGAGGAGTAAATTTTCTCCCCATTTCTCCTTTTACTGAAAAAAAAAAACTTGTAACACTTTATTAGGAAACAACATGGCTACCTAGAGACAAACACAAGAGACTTCATCCCATTTTACTAGAACAAGCTCTGGGAACACTGTGTATTGTCGTGAGAGCCACAGGATGGTCTAAAGAGGGAACAATAAATATAAGTAGTTTCTGGTGTATATCGCAGAGGTCAAAATTCATAAAATTCACAAATTAATACCCCTGATAAGTCCAGTACTAACCTGGCACTATACATAGCTGTTGCAATATTATTGACTGTAGGGAGCGCATGAGCCAGAAGCCAGGTCCTTTGAGAAGACAGGTTCTAGCAAGGCTACCTGCGTGCTTGGAGTCCACAGTTCAAGGGCTTTGCAAGGCAGCACAGAGCTGGGTGCCCAAGGACAATGCTCAGAGTGTGGTTTCTGACTTCTGGCAAAATATGACCTTGGGAGCAAAGTTGTTTGGTCTCTGGGAAAGATTTGAGACATAACGTGTGGCCTGCCTGCCTTGAAGAGAATAATAATAATATAATCAGTAATGCCTTAGCAATACGTACCAAAATATTGATTAAATGCAGGTGTCTGTAACCATTTGTCCCAGTTAAGATGTACTTTCCAGTCTCGCTTTGCTGATTTACCCTTATGATCTCACTTGTTTTGCCCACCCCATAAAATAAACTCGCTGCTGCCAGGCATGGTCTCTGTGTCTCCATCAGAGCGCAGAGAACCACCCGGTCCCAGCTTTTCTGTCTATGTCTGTGTCTGTGTGTTTTTTCTTCATTCCCCATCACCTCCCCTCCAGTTCACCCGTTCACCCGCGCAGGTCGCGGCAAGTGGTGCCCGAACAGGGACCGGAGTACGGAGGGACTCATGTTGTCGGATGAGGGAACATTCCCGAGAGGCGATCGCAATTAAGAGTGTTAAAGGCCATCAGCTTTTGGCAACTAAGGTAAGTGGGAGTGAAATACGAGAACCGGGTGTAAAACATGGGACATTCAGAATCTAAGGAAAGAGAGCTCTATGTACATATGTTAAAGTGTATGCTGCAAGCTGACGGCAGCAATGTAAAAAGGCATCAGTTTTTAGAGTTTGTAGATTTTGTACGTAAAACCTGTCCTTGATTTCCTGAGGAAGGAACTGTAAATACTCAAACGTGGGAAAAGGTAGGAATAGAGCTGAGGGAGCGTTATGCGGCCATTGGGCCAGAAAAAACTCCTGCACATACTTTTGCTTTGTGGATGTTAATTCAAGAATGCTTAAACCACAGACCAGCATGTGTGCGCTTGCCTGAAGAAGGTAATTCTGTAACTTTAACTAAGACTATACAGGGATATGAGAAATTAGGCTCACCAGTCCCTGATTCTACAAAAATTTCACATGAGTCTCTCCCTCCAAAATATAAGAACTTAAAAAGGAGGCTAAATGAGACATGAGACAAAAAGAAATAGAGCGATTTTGCTCGCTGGAGTGAGGTCGCACTAACGTTTTGCCCCTCACAAATGCCTGTATAGTAAATTAGGATAAATTAACAAAAAAAAATTGGTGCTCGGTTACATACTGCTTAGTCTCTCTATATATATTTTAGGTCCTAAAGAGAAATGGTTTTTCAAATTTTTTTCCTTCTTTCTTTTTTCTTGAACTCTTATGCTGTCTTGCAGTTAGAACTGTTTTGTTAAAGGATCAAAGAATTGGGATAGGATTTTTTGAATGCAAGTTTTTATGTTGTAATGCAAAAAACAAACTCCTGAGAAGGTAACTAAATGGATCATTCTGAAAACAGGGAAATCCACTTCTCTCCTGGTTCTATCATAATTAGAAACCAAATGTGTCTTCATATATTGGGTAAAAAATGTAAAAGTCTTACCAGGTTCTCTCAATCTAGTAACTTAAAATCTTGCAAAAAGTTAAAATGTAAACAAAGCTCTGCCTGAGGCAGTGGCCACTATCTTCTGAGGTGGAGATAATTAGAAAAAAACAAACAAAAACGAGGCACTTTTAAAATCAAGCCTCTCAAGTCAGCGTTTTGGTCTCTTTGGAACTGTAGCTTGCATCCTCTTTAAAATTGCTAATAGTTCTTTGGTGTTTGTAGATTTGCCAAAAAAAAGTGCTAATATTTGCCTTTTTTTGGTTATCAGTAAATTAAGGTTCTGAGGATCATAGATAGTTACAGATGTTAATTAATATAAAAAATGTGTGTTTTAAGAAGGTTAAGGTATGGAAATACATTTTTGAAGGGATTGATAGAAAATAGTTTGTCATAAAGATGGCTATTTCTAAATGAGTAAAAAAATGGACAAACTAAGAGGCACTAAATTAAGTTGTAGAAGGTTTGTGAAAAGGAAACTTTATTTGGCCAGTCGGTGGTAAGTTTTTTAACAAAAGGAAAAAGAAAATTTTGTACTAAAGTAAAAATGGTTATGCCAGAACACACAAGGAGATAGTAAAAGCTTAACTTGAGAGTATGTAGTAAGTTGTAGAAGGCTTGGGGGAAATGAATGTTATTTGCTTTGGTTTATGATGTCTACAAATACTTCAAATGGACATTCAGCTTAAGACCGGCATTCCTTATAATCCCCAAGGACAAGCTATTGTTGAAAGAGTTCATAAAATATTAAAAATTCAATTACAAAAAATAAAAAGAGGGACTATAGGGTATTCCCTTACCCCTCAAAATTATGTTAATCATTCTCTTTTTATTTTAATTTTTTTAAATTGTGATGAACAGGGAGTCTCCCCTGCAGATAGACATTTTCAAAAGACGCCCTCTTTGCAGAGAGGCAAAATAATATGGAAAGATTTGGCTACCAGACAGTGGCGTGGATCAGATCCAGTGCTAATGTGGGGACGAGGATTTGTTTGTGTCTTTCCAGAAGGAGATTTACAGCCACGTGGATTCTTGAATGGCTTGTAAAACATCATGAATCCCGAGGAGCTCATTCCACCCCTGCGGAAGATGAGACTCACAGAGCCGATGGCCATTCCAAAGGATGAGCCACTGAAACTGATCACAATATTCCCAGAGAGTAGATCCTTCTACTCTGGGGACACAACACCCCCCTGCACTAAAAGAAGCCAGGCTCCAACTTGGGGTCAGCTAAAGAAGCTGATCCAGAAAGGCTTTACTTTTGCTTCTCCATGGACCAGTAAAAATGTTTTATAAAAATTCTCACTATAATATGAGTTGTTTAAACTGTAATTTTACTAACTGTATTACTTCTATTTAGTCAAATAATCAAATTATAGTATTGTATCAGCCTTCTTTTGTAATGCTTCCTGCTAACATTACAGGACCTTGGTATCATGATCAGGGTCTTCAAGTGCTTCAAGAAATTTATAATCAGTTGGCTCGCTCTGGTCAAGCTATAGAGTTAATTATTGTTGGAATAGTTTCTTTAATCATGCTTATATCAACTTTAACAACTTC
>PVJL010017898.1:0-17251 GCA_004026885.1 Lyroderma lyra
CCCCCAATTTTCACCCCTTCCTCTCTCTATCTTGCCCTCCCGACCCTTCGTGCCCCTTAGCTTCTTCCCTGCTGGCCCCGCCCCTTTCTTCTCCCCTAGTTTCGCCTCCGCACTTTCCCTCTTAAACTCCGCCCCTCATTTTCTACCTAGTCCCGCCCTCGCCTATCTCCCAGCCCCGCCCCCTTGCTTCTGTCTCGCGGCCTCCACCCTTTCCTTCAGCCTCGAATTCCTCAGTCCTATCTTGTAGCTTCTCCCGGCTCTGCTCTCACTTCCCCTGTGGGCCAGACCGCTTCAGTCTAGTCCACTTCCGTTCTCACTTAGGCCAGGCCACTGGCTACTCTTGACTGTGCTTCTTCCATTCTTTCCTTTTCTGCATTTCACTTTACCATCGCCCCCGCCCCACATCCTTGAGCCCCGATTAGGCGTTGATTTACACACACACACACTCACACACTCAAACTAGAGGCTTTGGTAGCTGCACTACCGCAGCCTCCTTGATTCACTCTCGTTTAGTCAATGAAATGCCTGTGTCTTCTGGGTGACTCTGTAGTGCCACCTTCCAGGGTGAGCGCGAAGCTCCACTGTGGGCCTGCGACGTGGTGGTTTGGGTGTGTATAGATGCCAACGGTGTCTGCTGGAGGTGCCCCTCACTAGCGGGCTCCAGAGGCCCTGGACCAGCCCGCATCCTCATCTGCCCTATCCCATTCTCTTCAGCACTGTGGGGCTGCGGCTCGTCTCCTACTTTAAATTCATTGCTGAGCCCAGATTGTGCCATTGCAAATACTGTTCCGCTGGGGGACTTTCCAAACTCGAATATTTCCAGCACTGAAAAGGAAATAAAAAGTTCAGGCTAATTCCTGTAAGGGATTCTCCCCTGAATATTTCTGTTCAGTGGCCGTTCTGGTGAGGAATCCAAAGTCGGGAATCCCTTTCAAAGAGACAATGAGCATTTTGGACACATTATGGCAGATGCATAGCCCTAAATCATGGGTAAAATCCGTGAAAACAGCAATGGGTGATTGTTTTCAAACTAAAATTTCTTTTGAAAGTCCATAGTTTTTGCGTGATCCATTTTTTGTTTCAAGTGGAGGGTTATAATTTGTTTTAGGTGTGAAGATGTCAGATCAGGTTACGATCAGATAATATGACCAGATCAGATAATGATTCAGACCCAAACCCAGACCCTGGTTTTGTAAAGTAATAGGCATATCCTAGGAATCTTTGCTTCCAGAGAAACATAACACTTTATTCCGGGACTGGTAGGAAACACTTCTCATGCTGTAGGTGCAGTATATACATTGTTATTTTTATGATTACATAAAAGCCACATTTTCTACTTTGTAATGCTTGTAAAACTCTAATTACTGACCATTTTAATTTGGATCTCATTTACAAAGTAATCTATAATTGACATGAGATTGGTTTCAGTTTTCTTGTTAAAAGCAAAAGTAATTAATTTTGTGAGTTTTGGTAGAAATGTGATTAATGTTTTAAAAGGAATAGGTTTTAATGACTATATTTGTGTCAGGTGTATATGTATTAATCCCAGTAGGCAGCTCTGGGTGTGGGCCTTTTCCTCCTTAAAGAGAGGGCTTGGTGTGTCCTCACAAATTATTTTTGGATTCATGAATTTAGATGTCATAGATGTAGAAATGCTGAGTTTTAATATCATTTAATAGTGAAGGCTCAGGTGATGAGTGTTCTTTCTGAAACACCTTTTCCCTTTCTCCCAGCTGATGTTATTAATGATACCTGAGTGTGGTCTCCCTGCAGTAGGATTGAGAGTTTAGGGGTGATTGCAGACCCACCGGATGCCAGTTGTCTGTTGAACATAAGTGGAAACGTTATGTGGAAACGTTGGAGCTAGATATTTTGTTGAAGATAACCAAGGTTTTGGCTTCATCTTTGCTATCAGGGGAAGTTTGAAATGTCTTCTTCTGGCAAGTTGAATAAAAATCTTTCAAAAGTTGTATGCTTTTGTTAAAAATGACTTAAAAATTAGAGCTTTTCTAACTAGTAAATAGCACAAAGAGCGTTATTCAATACAAAGTACGAAGACATTGGAATTATGAAAGTTTTTAGAACTTTGGGGTCTACAATTGTATTTGGTGGTGAGTAGAACACTGGATTTAGAATTATGACACTTAGTTTTGGTGAGGTCTTCTTCCATAAACTGCATAATATGGAACCTTTCTGAGTCTCAGTTTCCTCGTATATAAAATGAGATTTCAACTCCATTATAACATTCTTTGATTATCCTCATAGTATCTCTCAGTTTGGCTTATTCCAAATGACTGTTGGGTGCTTGTGCTTTCTGTTAAGGCTCAATCTCGATACTCAGCAATTTGCATTGAAACACAGGACTCATGTTTAATTTATGCTAAACATTACTTTTGTATATTGATTATATTTATGATTTCTTTTTTTCTTCCTATGGAACCCCTTTGTTTTTGGAAACGAGTAATGTGTTGAACTGCTTTGGAAACCTGGCCCAAACAGAAGAATGTTTGAGTCTTTAAAATTATATTTCTTTAAATATAATGAATGTCTGTGGTTTTTTTAGCAGGATAATAGTTTTTAAAGGTTTCATTAGGTTTGGGGGCATACTCTATGCAAAATCAGTGATCTTTGTTAAAGAGCATTATTTTGCAGACATTTTAGAGTTCCCTGGCAAATCGAACACTTGGGAAACATTTTCATTTTAAATTCAAGCAGGATTTGCAAAAACTGTGTTCTTATGTGGTACACAAATGAATCCCAGATATGTTATTTAGGCCACTTTGGGTAAAAGAATGGAATTTTGAGCTCTAAGGGTTCCACAGTGCTCTTCAAATTAAATTTTATTCTAATGTTAACCAGTTAGTTGAAATACCAAATGACTAAACTTTGTTATGCTGTTATGCCTTGAAATACTCTCAGACCTCCTTTGGAGCGTGACTGGGTATTGTGAAGAAAAATTCAAATCCCAAGTAGGGGAGCGGGAGAGACCTGCCGTGATAGCATATGGGAATGGAGGCTATTTTTAAAGTTGTAGTACATGTGATGTAAAGCTGACTTTTGTTTTGGCATTGAGATGATGCAACTTGGAGAAAAATAGTTGTAGCAATAGCTGTTAATAACTTCAATTGATCAGTAACAGGTGACCTAATTGATTCGAAATGGTTACATTTCTCTTTAAAAAGATGAAGAAAGCTATTAAGAGTGTTGCCTTTGTCAATTTGTACCAGCAAAGAACTTCCCTTGTGTAAGGCAGGCAAAACTTTTAACAGTTGTAACTCAGATAAGATGGAATTTCTTGCCATCAGTTTTTAGCCATGCATGCTACCTGAGTTTGCATATTTTCCTCAAGGTCAGCTTCAGGTTTATGAGGTACTGTTGAGGCACTTTGAGCTGAATTATCTAAGGGTGTGGGATGGGTTAAATCAACTACTACTGCAAAACTGAAACTGTAATTACACTTTAAAAGGAATCATATGCTGCCAAATACAGGTTCTGTTATTGATTTTGGTTTTATCACATTTGTGTTGTCTTAAGAAAAACCTTCTTAAAAATCCATTTTCTTTTTACTTTTCTTGACCCACCTAACAGACTTGAGAAATGAAATGTTTTTATTTCTATCTGTATTTTTACAGTAGTTACAATTTATCAAACTAGAATTTTTTACTTCAAGTCTTTTTGTCAGAATTCAAAACTCCTATTTTTGCAACCATGAGATTGGTGTCTGCAGTTCGAGTTTTTCCTTTTACAGATTTTCATTTTTTTCTGGTCACCTTGTCAGGTTCTGGTGTGAAACATAGGGTGAACCTAGGTCTGGGGCCTGAGTCACATGTGAAGAGGCATTTCCTCATGAATTTAAAAGAAAAAAAGACTGGCCCATAATATTTCAACATCAGCTCAATGGTCCAGTTAACTAGACTGGTTGTTGTGTAACACATTTGTGGGCACTGGTTAAAAGTTAAAATAGCTGAATTGTGCATTTTAGTGAGTGCTGAAAGAGACTTTCAAAAGACCTTCTGAAATGGATGAAATAATTGGATATTTTCTAGTTGAGAAACCCTAACTTTTCAGATTCCTATTTGGATCAAATTTCAAAACCATTTAACAGGTTAAAAATTTTTGAACAAATAGAGAGTAAAAGAAAATATGTGTCTTGAGGTCACTGAACAACTTAAATTACTGGCTTGCTTGTTATAGGTGAATTTTATTGCGAGAAAGCCCTGAACTTAAATTAGCTTCTTCTCCACGACATTCTGACTTTAGCTGACCAGTCCCTAAGGCCACTCTAGTCAAAAACGAGCTACAGCGCTGTGTTGGCAAAACAAAAGCCTCTAGTCATGTGGACCGAGCAAATCATCCTTTTAAAATGTTGGGATTACTGTTGTGTCTACAGTTGCAATTTGCTCCATTTAGATATTTAACTAAGTGGAATGCTGTTTCCATATTTCTGGATTAAAGGGAAAAAAATCCTTGCATTGTTTTCAAACAAGGCTTAAATAATGTACAATCAGTGCGGCTGGTGGTGCGCCCCACTCTGTAATTCCAGCTGTGTTCACCTCCATTGCAGCTGAAAGGAATTCTAATTGGCTGAGGAATGTCAGCAACATCATGTATCACTGAGCATGAACCTATTATCCTGGCTGCTGGGTGATGCATTTCAGATGTTGGAGGCTCTTGAGTCCAACTTGGAGGTTGCTTTCGGAAGAGGGCATTGTGAGGCTGCGGGTTGTAGATGGCAGCCTGCTTCCTTCCTCTTATGTTGGGCACTGCTAAATTCTCTAAAGGCCACGGTGCTTTCCTGTGGCTTAAACACAGGATTGGGAATCAGACGGTCTGCATTCTGCTTCTTATGAAAGTACCACAATGGAATAGGCGGGGTGGGTGGAATTACAATCTTTTCATGACTCAGTTTTTCTATCTGTAATGCAAGATATCTGCCTTTTTGTATCGAATAGGATTAGTTTGAACAGTTATGAATTATTTATAGAGTGTAAATACAGAGGCCTAGATTCCTGTTGCTTCTTATTCTTAAACTATCAGGTAAATGCTAAACCTAATGACACACTTTGACAAATAAGGAAAACTAGAGAACCTCCTGGTAAACATGGAAAAATAGTATTCAAGAACAAATTGGTAAATTTTCTATGCATTCAGAAAGTTCCTTAGAGAAATAGTGTTACAAGCCAAAGCCAGCAGCATATTTAATTATGAAAGCTTGGAAGCATTGTCTTAAAATCAGGAATAGTACAGGGATGTACACTGTCTCAATTGGTAATAACTAACGAAAGACATAAGAAAGCAGAAAGTAAAATTGTTATTACTTGCAGATCATACAGTTTTATATCTTAAATCCAAAAAAATCAGCTGAAAAATAATTATAAACAATAAACAAAAGCTTTAGTAGTTAGACAATTTCTCCATGGTAAAATAAGATGGATAAAAATCAATACATGAAGACAAACTAGGAAAAACAATTTTTGATCTGTATGGAAATGAAAGTCTAGCTTTCTTAATATATAAAGAGCTCTCAAAATCAGTTAGCAGAAGGCCAATGAATCTATTTGGCAAAAAATGTGAACAATTCACAGAAAAGAATGAAAATGGATTTCAAACCAAAGTAATAATTACAACTAAAGATGAAACAGTTTTTCACCTAGCAGATTGGCAGAGACTAGAGAGTTTGGAAATATGTCATGATGACAGAGGTATACAAAAGCAGAAACTTACATTATTGGTTGAGAATGTAAGTTGATACAATAGCGTAAGGAGGGCAATTTTGTACTATCAGATAATAAATGTCTCCTTTGACCTAACAGTTCAGCCCCTAGAAATTTTTCAATGAACAAATCCCCACAACAAAGAATTATCCAGCCAGAACGTCAGTAATGCTGGAGAGACTCTAATCTAGGTCAAGATATAGAATATTACTAGTATCTGGAACACCCCACAAGCTCCCTTTCCAGTTTCTACCCCCCACCCCCAAAGACTCGTAATCACTGCCCTGACTTACAGCAGCCTGTTTTGGATTTGGATTTCGTAGTAATGGAATCACACAGTATGCGTCCTTTTGTGACTGGCTTCTTTAGCTCAACCTCGTATGTATGAGGTTCACTCATATTGTTGTGTATGGTTGTGTAGCATGCATCCTCTGCAGAATAGTACTCTATTATGTGAATACAAGTATACCATAATTTATCCCGTGACCAGGTGCTGGACAACGGGCAGTTTCTGTGGTTTCTGGTTTAGGCTATTTTGAATAGTGCAGCTGTGAACATTCACACGTGTGTCTATTGGGGAGGATGTGATACATTTCTGTTGGGTATATACCTAGGAATGGAAGTGCTGGGTCATAGAGTAGGCATGTTCACCTTTAGCAAAACTGCCAACACTTTCCAAAGGGTTGTACAGCGGTTTATGAGAGTTCTAGTTGCTTCATGTCTTTGCCAACCTTGGTGCTTTCTTTTTCATCGTAACCCTTTTGGTGGGTGTGGCGTGGTGTCACTTTGTGGTTCTGCTTCTACTTTGACTTTTCTCCAGTCCATACCTTAAATGGTAGCCATAGACATCTTTTATTTTATTTTTTAGGTAGGATATAGCTTTGTATAAGCATTGTAACACCCAAAGTGTTTTTCTCTTCCAATAGACAATGTTCACCACCCTTCTAGGCAATATCGTCCTGTTGAGAATGAATAGTTTACCTTAAGTGTGTGTCAGAGTCAACCCAGGGGCTTGTTAAAATTCAGATTGGTGGCACCCACCCAGCCACTGGCAAGTGTGTTTATATAGAAAAAATCTAGGCCTGTAATTGGATGCAGTGTAAAAAAAAAAATAAACAGAGAATTTTACTCAAAACCTTAAAAACTTGTTTCTATGAGTAGTTTCTGATTTATTGCTTATACAACCCCTAGCAGAAGTGATGCCCAGATTTGAATTATGATTTTATTACAAAATCATAACCATACATGCTTATGGTTGTGATCATGCATTATGCAAATAATGCCCCTTTTTTATGAGCTGGTAATCTATACCAAATCTTTGTTACAAAATCATAAGCATGTATGGTTATGATTTTGTAATAAAATCATAACTCAAATCCAGGTGTTACTTCTGCCAGACCCTGTATCATATTTTGTCTACATACCAGCTTGCCTTCCTGAGATCTCTTGTGTAGTTCGAACTTGTTTTCTTTTCATATAACTAGTATTGTATTAAAATAATATGAACAGAGAGAATTGTATAGTTTACTGTATTATAAACCTAAATTCAGTATATTTGGTACAAAAAGAAATACATGCATACTTTTCACACAATCACCATGTAAGTTTTATCTATTTAATCTTTTGTTATTATAAACACATTTGTTCTCCCTAAAGCCCCAAATAAAGTAAATTGTATTTTATGGGTCAAATATTATAAGCATTATCTTAGGATTTGTTTAAGTATGATTTAGTTATGCTTTTACTTTTTAAAATTTATTCTAAAATTGAGGTATAATTGACATATAACATTATATTAGTTTCAGGTATACAACAAAGTAATTTGATATTTGTGCCAGGTTCACAGTATATCTAGGTAACATCCATCACCTCAGATATTTACAAAAAATTTTTTCTTGTGATGAGAACTTTTAAGATGTACTCTCAGCAACTTTCAAATATTCAGTATATTTTTAACTTTAATTTTGAAGCAATATAGATTCACAGAAAGTTGGAAAGAAATGTATAGGGAGGTCCTTATGCCTTTCACTCAGCCTCCCCTTATTTTTAACATCCTTCATAACTAGGGTATAATATCAGAACCAGGAAATTGATGATTGACATGGGTACAATCCACAGGGTTTATTCAGATTTTACCAGTTACATGTGCGCTGTATGTGTATATATGTGTGTGTAGGGTTATTTGCCATTTTATCACATGTGTAGATTTGTATGATTTGTATGCACATTCTGCAACTGTACTAACACCAGAAAGCTCCTTTGTGCTATCCCTCTACAGCCACATCCACCCACTTTCGCCCATTCCTGGGACCCCTAGCAATCACAGATCTGTTCTTCATCTCAAAATCTTTTCAGAGCATAAATCAGATCATATCACTCCCTTCCTTAAAGTCCTCTAGTGCAGTGGTTCTCAACCTTCCTAATGCCATGACCTCGTGTTGTGGTGACCCCCAACCATGAAATTATTTTCGTTGCTACTTCATAACTGTAGTTTTGCTACTGTTATGAATCGTCATGTAAATATCTGATATACAGGATGTATTTTCATTGTTACAGATTGAACATAATTAAAGCATAGTGATTAATCACAAAAACAATATGTAATTATATATTCTGAAATATTTATTTATAATTACAAATAAATGAAATGTTGTCTTGAAGCATAGTGTAGCTACTTTTAACAGAGGTAGCTGCTTTCTACACAGTGGCTGCTCTCTACACATGTGTGACTGGTCCGCATAAGTACATTATGGCGCCAACCCCGTCACATCCACCTGTATTTGTACCGGGTGTATGCGATGTGGTTGGCGCGATGATGTCATCACGCCGGGTACTCGTGTGTGGGTGTGTCTGCATGTGGGCGGAACCGCCTGAAGACGGATAGAGGAGCTGTATCTCGGTTCCTAAGATCATCGGAGGTGTTTTCCGATGGTCTTAGGGGACCCCTGTGAAAGGGTGGTTCGACCCCCAAAGGGGTCGCAACCCACTGGTTGAGAACTGCTGCTCTAGTAGCTTCCTACTCAGAAGAAAATCAAACTCCCTCTGTGATTCTGGCCTCCTCTGTGTCACTCTCCCCCTTGGCCTTTTGGAGGACGCCTTTCCTGGAGGCAGTGTTGTTTTGTTTAGTAGGCGACTCCTTCTTGACCACATTGTTAGTTAGGGGCCCTGGTGACTGGGTGGTCACAGGCTGTTGTCAGCCAGGTTTGTGGTTTCTTTGACCACATAACACCCAGAAAAACCTAGTCTGCTTTCTCCTCAGCTTCTGGACAATTCCAGGAGCTTGAACCAAAGCCTGAAATATTCTCAAGTCTAAAAATTGGCCCATAGCCTTGATTTCCTGACCTTCCCTCCCCTAAGCCTTTCCCTGAGGGCCATTGGAAATGACTGGTTGGGATGTAGGGTCATCACTCACTTGTCCCGCAGTCAGGGGACGCTTTGCAGTTGCATTTTGAATGAAGTTTCCAGTTTTAAGGATGAGAATACCTTGCAAGAGTGTCTGGTCTGGAGATGCCTGGTGGGGTCAAGACTAGGCTGACCAGATGTCCCATTTTAAACAGAGCAGAAAACAGTACTGTCCTGTTTCAAACGTTGCATGTGGTCAGCCTACTGACACCTTGAATTTAGCCCAGTAAGACTAGGCTGACCATATGTACCATTTGAAACAGAAGAGTACCTTTGTTTTCTGTGACATTTAAAACTGCAAGTCTGGTTGCCTAGTCAAGATTCTTTTGTACACCTTACCCCACAGTTGCGTCTCCTGTCCAGTCTACAACCTTCCTCCCTCTCTTTAGCCTATTCTCTCTGTTTGAAATCTATTGGATTGCAGTTTGTAGCAGAAAGGGCCTCATCCAGCAAAGACATATTTTGTTCCCTTTTCATTTGTCTCCTTATAGGTCCTTACTAAATGTTGTGAGTAGTAGTCAGTACCTTTCCTTATCTTGAATCTTCAAACCAAGTGTCTGATGCTCCGTGAGCACATCAGGCCACAATTTGAGTGTTTCTTTCTTAGATAATATAGCTAAATGCTGTAGATTAGGTCATTAGGCTATTCACTGAAATTCTTAAGCCAGTTTCATATTTTTACTTCTGTTGTATTTACACCATCACATTTATTATTACTAGTTTTAAAAATGACAGGATGCTTTCAGATGTAATTAGTAGAAAACCTAGCTTAAATTGACTCAATAAAAATATTCTTATTCAATAAATTAACTGAAAATCAAAAAGGTTCCAATGGCATGGCAAGAACCTGGTTGCTCCCGGTTCCTCAGTGCAGTAACCTCAGAGCCATTCCTCGCTCTTTTGTGTTCAAAGGGTCACCACCAGTACCTCCTGTACCTTTTTGCTTCTAGCTTTCACCAGCAGAAAAGTTAAAAGTCTGCTTCCAGAACAGCTAAGTCCTGGAGTTGAATCTGTTTGTTTGATTGGCCTGATTTGGCTCATGTGCGTGTCTCTGAACCAACCATAGAGGCCAGGATGGTGGGACATACTGGCTGGACAGTTAGCGTCCATCTTGGAATCTATTAATGGTGTTAGTCCTGCCCAACATACAGGACTGGGACCTTTGAGGGCACAGGAGAGTGGATGCTAGGAAGGCAACTATCAAATAATTAGACAGTATCGCTTTTTAAAAAAAGTGTGGGGAGTTCCCTGGTGGTGTAGTGGCTAGCCTTCGGCGCTGTCAATGCTGCGGCCTGGGTTCAATTCCCAGCCAGGGAACTACCCATAAAAAAAAAAAAAAAGGAGGTATGATACTAGCTTTCTGTGTGCTGAGCGTCAGGATGATAAAGCTACCATTTAATGAACATTGGAAAAGAAAGTGCCTTCTTCATAGCATTGTGAAACAAAAGATGTCTTTTTGTAAAAGTGCTACACATTTTTGCCAGCTTTGTATGTGAAATTTTACCCCAACAAATTTCATCATCAATATGTATTATAGAATGTTTCTGGACTGTTGTATAGTATTGTTTTATTTGGGATTCTTTCAGTACTAAGATTTAAAAATACAAATTCATGTTGTAGGAATATATTCTTATACTATTTCTCTGGAGATAATAGGGTATTTTAAGAAAGAAAAATACAAGTTAATTGTTTATAAATTGAATTCAGGTTATATAGAAAGAAAAAAATTGGTTTTATGCAAGAGTAATTTTTTATTAGATGATTATCAACCCTTCCCTATAATAAAGGCTTTGAATTAATATATCTCTATTTGGCACTCCGTATTTTCACTCTAATATTCATTTTAAAAAGTGCTTACTGGATGCTTGACTGAGCTTTGAACCCATGATTCAAGGAATGGTTGGCTCTCTCAGACCTGGAAGCCTTTCCCTCCATGGAGTCAGTGGGGCAGGGGGTTAAGAGTTGGGCTGGAGCCAGCCTGTGCCTTCAGACAAGTGACCTCATCTCTTAGTTTCCTTGGCTATAAAAATGGGGGGCATAAGCAGAGCCACTTCAGTGTGTGGGTATTAAATGAAATGAAATAATCCACATAGTGTCTGGTACATAGTATTCAATACATGTTAGCTAATATTAACATTGTCGTATTTCAGTGAATCCAAGTTGACTTTAATTGAAAGTCACACCATTGTTTTATGTACCACTAAAAAAGAAACACCAGTAATTACAGTATAACATATGATTCATTTGAAAGTTTCAGAGATGTTAAAATATGAAAAAATGTCTTAAAATCAATGAGATATAGAATTATGGCTGTCTCAGATTTGAAAGTCCTGGAAATTGTTTGCATACCCACAAATTAATGCCATCTGTCTTCAGTTTAAACACAACACAGTGTGATCTGAAGCTCCTTTTCATTTTGTTTTTGTCCTATACTTACATTGGCTTTTGGTCTCATCTGTGGCAGTATTGGCAACGTTATAATTATTGATTCATCATATTGGTTTAATAATGGGTCATAGAGGACCCATGATAGGGTTGGCAGTTTGGTTGTTTGCTTTACCTCAGCAATTTAGAAGAGATTTGAGATACGGTTTTGGAAGTCATTAATATTGGTTGGATAAACCTATTTTGGAAGCTAAAGTCAGGTTAAATGATAGTGCCTGTAACCTTTTACAACAGCCCAAGTTGTTGGCAGGCCTGGTGAAGAAAACACCTTTGGTATTCAGTATGGAAAGCATAATACTGATATTTGAAAGCCATGAGTGGTAGTTGATTTTCTACTAAAATATAAATGTGGTCAGTATATTGTAGAGCTTGAGACATAGTCATAGGCTATTTATGTAACAACTTGGTGTAGTAAAAAGTTGCTATGTCATATGCTTGGCATAAATTTAGAAGGAAAACCAGTAAAGATATCACATAACCTTGCTTGAGTGCTATTTCTCTTGGAGCTGTGTATTTAGAATGTTGTGAATGGGGTAGTATGAGCCTGAGTGGTTTTTTTTTTTAAGCCTTGTTTTTCATATGGATTATAGAAATGTTTTTAGAGACTTGACCTGTTTGCTTAATGCATTATTTATGGCTTATTTCATAAGCAGAGTGTCAGCAGGATTCTACTTTTGTTTAAGACAACCACATGAGTGGAGCAGATGTGCTGTTGGGTTATCTTGTCCTAAGCCCCAGAGGCTGTCCTCTGGCACATCTGGCACATGAAGTGTATTATTTGAGGGTGTTGGCTATGATTTTGGAAAAGACTATCTCAGTGCATTCCATATTTTAATGCATTCTGAAACAGCAGTGTTTTCTTTTTGGAAACCCCAGGAGGGTTTGTTTGCTGTATTTTGAATAGGGGTTCAGTTTAACAGTACAAAAGTATACTTTTAGAAAAAGTTTTACTTTACAAAATGGGACCTAAATTGAAATAATAGGAAAATAATTTCCAAAAGGAGACAGTTTATTAACTTAAGAAGTCTTTTCATCACCTGTGTAGTAGTGATGTTTATATTTAGAATAGACAGAAGTCAGTCCAAGATGTCTCAGCAGGGCTTTACAAAAGGATGTGATTATGTCAGCGTTACTCTAGTTGTTTAATTTCAGACAGGATGAGTCAAGGGTTTGGTGTTTCTTATATTAGAATCGATTGTACTTTATTCAGAAAAATACAAAGCAACTCATTAATTTGAAGTGTATACATTACAGCCTAAAAAAAAAAAAAAAAACACTTTGGAATTTTAAAATAGATAATGCATGTGTGTGATACAAAATGGTACCCAGCAAAAATAATTCTCCCTTCCTCCCTGTCCCTTGTCAACCAGCTTGGCTCCAGAGAGGTAATTATTTTTGCCACAGTATTACTAGTTCTGTATTCTTCTAGAGATTGTCTGTTCCCTTTCTCTTTAGCACAGATGATAGCCTACTGTGTGCACTGTTGTTCACCTTTTTCACATAATCAGGGTTTGCTCCATTTTCATACCTCCAGGGTTGCCTGTGGCAGAAACATCACTGTTCGATGACTATCCATGTGCTCTTCAGTGTTGCCCAGCTGCCTTGCAGTTGGGTAGAACCACATAATTGGTTGTGACTCATGAACTGTGAGAAGTGATTTATCCCACTCTGAGGCCAAAGTGGTGAGAGCCTGGAGCACCGTGAACTATGGAACCTCTGAGTCCAGGTCCCTGAATGGTTATGTGGAGCAGAGGGTGCCTCTCCACCCTGGCCTGCCCCACCAGACCCAGCCTATATTGGCTATGTAGTGATAGCAAGGAATAAACCTCTGATGTGCTAATTTGTTTCTACATCATATCAATCTCTTGATTGACATAGTCTGTATCTTCTTAATGGCTGTGAAATTTTTGACACTTTGAAGGAACCCAATTCAGATCTGATAATTTGTAAAAAAAAAAAAAAAAAAAAAAAAAAAAAAAAAAAAAAAAAAAAAAAAAAAAAAAAAAAACAAAAAAAAACAAAAACAGAGGGCATCTAATTAGAGAAAAGCATTTTATTTTATTTTTTTATTATTATTTTTTTAATGTGGGTAGTTCCCTGGCTGGGAATCGAACCCAGGCCACAGTGTTGACAGGGCCGAAGCCTTAGCCACTACACCACCAGGGAACTCCCTGAGAAAAGCATTTTAAATAAACAAATACCAGAGAAATACATTTTACCTCAATATATTACTGTACAAATGTAGTATATTTCTGTAGTTTCTTTTTAAGGACTATGTACCTATTGAAAAAATAAGGAAAAATAAGCAATTTATTATTTTAACGAGGCTTGATTCCTTATGGTTCATAATTTTTGCATTTGAGTTTTGTATTAATTTTCTAATCAGAATTATATGCCTGAAACCTATGTAATCCTTGCTAACAGATGTCACCCCAATAAGTCTAACAATAAAAATGAATTAAAAAAAAAAATTTTCTAATCAGATTATTTCTAAAGGTGGATAAGCACCAAAGCCATTTACAGTAGCTTCACCTGGTGTTGAGCAGGGTGCTTAAGGGTGAGACAAGTATTGCGAAAGTACCCTCATCTCTACCGGAACTTCGCAGTCCAAAGTAAATGAGGCACTCACTAGAAACAGGAAAGCACCATCAGAGAAGTGCCAGTTTGAAAAAGAGCTTCCTGAGGGCCAGAGAGGTCTAGCTGCTGGGGAGGCCAAATTTGAAGTGAATCTGGAAAGATTCAGGTCGGGAGAAGGCCTGTGCAGTAATACCATGAAGACAGAGTGGGGCAAGAGTGTGTGGCCTTTGTAAAGGTCAGACAGAAGTAACAGATGCCAGACCAGTGGGGTGACTAGAGGACTCAGGCTTCAGTGGCATGCCGAGGGGCCCATCTGGGTAGCAGTCGTGAGGTGGGGAGACACTTGATCAGGGAGTGAGATGATAAAATCTCATTTTTGAGGCCTGCTGTGTAGAAGAGGTTCTTTTGTACTCAGAGGGCAGCACAATGGAGTAACAAAGTTCACTTTTAGCCTGCGCGCTTGAGGCCCAGGTTCCAATCCTGGCTTTGCCCCTTTCTAGCCATGGAAAGTGCTGGGAAGTGTGTTCATTAGGTGCGTGCTTGGAGAAATGAATTGTGATGCTGCTACTTCTTAGAAAGGAACTTGGGAACAGTGAGAATCATCTAATGAGGGAATAAATGAGGCCCCTTCACAAAGTAGTAAGTGTTGTGTTACTGTGTTTATGCAAATGTTGGATGATAGTCTTTCTAGGGGCTTTAGAAGAAATCCTTTATTAGGGCCAAGTTTAGCCTAAGTGGTCTACAAAGTTTCTTTTAACAAACATTTATTGTTAGGTGAAGGGGTAGAGATCAGAGGAGGGAAATACTTGTTTACTGCATCAGTGCACTGTTACAAAGTTAACATCCGATTCCCTATTTGTTGAAAACCATTCCAGTTAGAGGAGATACGTGTCTCTAAAACAAGTTAGGTGTCATAAGTACTAAATGATGTTGGACATCCTCATAAAACTCAGCAGATGTTCAAGGGAAGTCGAGTTAGCCCTTCCTCCCAACCAGTATCTTGCTGGTTGATTGCAAAATACTTAATTAAAACCTCCTTAGATGGTCTAGTTGGAGCCCAACTGCTGGTCCTCCAGTCTCCATCGTTAAGTTGGTGTTTGCGTACTGATTTTCTTTTCTTTTCTTTTTTTTTTTCTTTTGACACTGGGCCTACTTCCATTTACAGTCAGGTACTGACTGTGTGAAATCTTTTTGTGGGCAAACTAGGTCAAATGTACAGTGCACAGGAGGGACTTGCTTTGGTAAGGAGGCAGATCCCCTGGGAGGTCCTGTCCCACCACCTTCCCTTAGCTCTGCCCTCGATCATTTACGCTAGGGTTGTGCAACCTTCACACCCAGCTTGGATTCTTTCCAAAAATATTCTAGAATGAGAGTCTAAGAAGTGCTAGCTTTAAATAGAGCTTCAGTGTTGGGATATAATTCTTTGGAGTGCCCCTTCTGCCCTTTGGCCTTTTTTAGTGGAAACTAGGTATGCAAACTCCATACTGTAGAATTATAAGGTGAACACTGTGGTTACAGTATGGGTTTTAGAGTACAGTTGACCTGCGTTTCAGTTCCTGTTGCTGCTCAGGTACCTGAGTACTCGGACTTTTTCCTCCTGAGAGTTAGAAAGAGCACCACTGAAGTAAGTGTGTGTGTGTGTGTGTGCGTGTGTGTCTGTGGTGGGGGGGGGGGTGTCCAGAGACTCCTTGCGTACAGTGGAGTGTGGGAGCCCTGCACCACCCTACATCAGCCAGCTCCCCAGACTCAGTTGGGCAGGCCAGATCTGAGAGACTGAGTGAGGAACCAAAAACTTATTTAAGGAAAAAAAAGCCATACCTCCAATACTGGGTATAACAGAAAGTTTCCAAGTAAAGCCGCAAGTTCTTCTAAGTGCTGCTGAAGCAGCAGAGGTGATCCTACGTGTGGACAACATTACCAAAGCAGCACCAAGGAAACGAGTCCCTGATCACCACCCCTGTTAAGCATTCCTGTATGCTGTTACGCTGTGGACCAGTTCAGAGCAAAGCTGTGTTTGAAAGACTTCGACTTCTTAAAGAAGACTGTAGATTCAAAGTTTATCTGTGGCTCTTAATATCTTTAAGTTTGGACATCTAGCTGACCTTTTATTTTAATGTGGGTCTAATTTATTTGCTGTTCAATTTCCATAAAGTTCAGCTGATTGAAAAGTCCATTTCTCACACTTCAGTAAAATAAAAATTTGAACAGTTACTTCTTACCTAAGTGATTTGTGCCCTATTGTAACTACTTAATGGGAATGAATGCTTATACTTCAAGTATAGAGTTGTTCTAGCTTGAGTACTGACTGACCTTATACACTTAGGAAATCATTACCTCGATTTAGTCCAAGTCCATGTGATAAGCATACACTAATCTTTTGGTTCTCAGTTATATATAACCTTCATTAATTAACCATTTATTTTTGTTCAGTGAAAGTACCATAGTCTTCAGTACTCATTTAATTTTGTGTAATCTAAGTACTGTCTCTTCCATAGGAAAAATGGTGGTTTCTGTTACTAATAATTTAAGTTTGAGTCATATTTTAAATGTTGGTTGTTGCAAGCTGTTTCAAGCACCTCTGATGCTTTATAGGGTAATGTTCTCTTCAAGAAGATGAGTATGGTTAGACTTAAGCATTTTTGTTGATTATTGCCAGGGTTTTTTTGTTTTTGTTTTTAATAAATGGATTCTAGAGAGAGAATGAGAATGGGTATAAGTATGTACTGAGTTTAATTCTGAATTTAGATTTGGAGGTTTATTTATCCATCAGTATATAGCAAAATGCACAAGAAATGAGAAAGCCCAGCAGCAGTAGATTATAAGTTTTTACTGGGTATCTCTGGTAGCATCCTGTGAAGACATTTTATTCCCATAGAGGAGCAAAAGGACTTTCAAACAAAGTAATAAACCAAATGTTTTTGTCAAAAAAAAAAAAAATAGCCATACCTCACTTCATCTGTGCTAGCCTCAATTTTATTTTTTGATCTTATGTGGCCTCATGAAATCCCAAGTCAAAACTTCTTGCTTATTGATTACTCTGAAGAGGAATCAACGGTATGCTCTGACTCCTAGAAAGTATTGCAAGTGTATAGAAAGAAGAGCGTCAAGGATTC
>PVJL010017899.1:0-17208 GCA_004026885.1 Lyroderma lyra
GAGATCTGCAGGATAGGAGATGTGTCACAGAGGAAGTGATCAATAGTTTTGGAAGCACAGAAGTCCAGCTTGAGTCCCATGACCAATGGGGGAAAGATGATTAGGAATCCAGTTAACCAAGAGCTGAGTACCAGCTGATAGCACACTTTACTGTTCATAATGATCAGGTAATGCAGTGGTTTACAGATGGCAACATAGCTGTCATAGGACATGGCAGCCAGAAGGTAAAATTCTGTAACTCCTAATAAAAAAAGAAGAATTGAGTTGCACAACAATTGTAGGAAATTGTTTTGTCTCCAGTCAGAATGCTAATCAAGAATCGTGGAATGCAGACAGTTGTGAATGAAACTTCTAAGAAGGAGAAATTTCGGAGGAAGAAATACATTGGAGTCTTGAGATGGGGATCCAGCAGAGTGAGGAGGATGATAATTAAGTTCTCCATTAGGCTCAAGATGTAGTTCAAAAATAGAACCAGGAAAATCACAATTTGCAGCAGAGGGTCATCTGTCAGTCCAAACAAAATGAACTCTATTTCCATTGAGTTGTTCATTTTTTGTTTCCCTATGAAAGCTAGAGAAAACAAAAATGAAATCATAGTTAAAAAATAGGTTTCTTTATTCTCAACCATAAAATGTTCCGTATTCAAAACATATTTATGTGCAAATATTTTCACAAATCTACCTTGAGTTGATCAAAATGAAGATGTCCTCTCGTGTCAGTTATCTTTATAAAAATGCTGAGTTTCTCCCCTTGACAATATTGACATAAAGTATACTTACCACTTAAAAGGGGGCTTATCAGCCATTTGAAATGTAACTGCACAAATTAGTGTTGATCTGTATAACCCATCTTTCAAAGACTTTATCCAAACTATTTAAATATTTCATATTTTCTATTTTCTGAAATACAAATATCTCAAGTAGTTTTTATTCCGTTTATTCATAAGTTTTATTTCATATGTCCTTTATTACATTTTTTGTATCATTTTCTTGCAGTTTTTTTTTTTAACTCCAATCATTTGCCCATTTATGTACTTGGTCAGTGGCCTTTAGATTGAACACTTAGAAAATTCCCAGTAAGTCATTAACAATGCCTCAAATCTGAATGACTTCAGAAATAAAACAAACAGAAAAACTGAACTTGATCTTTCTACATTACAATCTTTTTAAAGATTTATTCATTTTATAATAATCTCCTCTTTATTCATGGTTATGTAGATTATATTAAGATTACATCAAGAGGTTATATCTTTTCATTTGAGTATAAAATGATTTTATGCACAGCTCTTGTCACTGAGTAGTGCTACAGCAATATTTCATAGTTATTGATTGTAATTTGTTGTTTTGCTAATTATATTCTTTGTATAATAGTAGAGTAAGACTTCTTAGCTAATTTTCAGAATTACCAGATAATATTCAAAAGGTTTTCCCCTTTTTAAAATATAAGCTATATAATAGGGAACATCAAATGCCACATTAATATTTTCCTTTTCTTTTCAATTCAGTTTATTCAGGTATATTCCTCTACTTTTCTAGATTGGTATTAATTGATTCACATTTTTTAAGTTACCAAATCCCTAGAACCTTTGTCTTAAATGTATCTGAATGTTTGACACCAGTTTTAATCTGTCTATTTTTTTATCCATTATCTGTGCAATTTTATGACTTGGCAAACTAACTATAACTAGTAAAGACATTACTTCTCTATTTCAACAATATTTCCTATTTTTTATACCTTTCTGAGTTTTGCTAAACATACTAATTGTGTTCAACTGTGTATAAATGTTTTATTAAATTTTCTCAAGGTTAAAAAATAGCTGCTGTCTAATTTTTTCTCCATGATTCATCCAATGCAGTTACAAGTTCAGAGTTAAATAAATGAAATGAATTAGTCATTTATATATGAAAAGATACATATTACCTTATACCTGGCATGTATTTATAGTAAAATTGTATGGGAATTTTTACTTCTCCATCAAAATGAATAGATCAAATAAGAAAATTTAGAGACAAACAATACTAATAGTATTCCCAAAATATTTCCCTACCTTATGATTCAAAAAAAAAACAAAGTAAAAATTTGACTTACCTTGCACAGGGCATATTGGATTTTTTTTTGTTACACTATACAGTAGAATATATGGTCTAACTAAATGAAGGAGGATATTATTCAATCATTAAAAGGATATTTTTTAAAAAACCATTTTTTAGAAGGATTCCAAAAAAGGTGAAATGTGTTTATTTTTTGAAATATTTCCCATCTTCCACTAGAGATTATATTCACTGCACAACTCAGTATTCAGGTATTAAAGAACATTGATGTATCTCTAGCATCCTTTCCAGTTTGGTTAAGTTTTCAGAAAAATTTCCTTTACCTTTACCTGTAAATGTTATAACAAAGATTAAAGTCTAGAAAGAAAAACAATATTTAAGTACAGAAATTTAACATATCCCATGATACTAACACCACCAATATGCTATCTTTTGGATCAATAAAGGCACAAGGAAACCTATTAAAATCATCAAACAAAGATGATAGGTAAAAAAATTTCCCTAGAGACTAGTATTCACAAAGTACTATTTATGGCTTCCCCTATTCCCCAAAAATTCCAATTTAGTTTTTTCTTTTTTTAATCTGGGGAATATGCATGAAAAAAACATTAATTGTTTTATAGTTCTAAGACAATGTGGGAAAACCTGTTGGTTGAGTTTTCTCCAATAAAAAATTTTCTCTATTACTGAAATAATAATAACAATAAATGGCTCATAGCAAACTTCAATGTTATAAATAGATTTCATCTTAAAATGAGGGTTTTAATTGTATATTTCTAGAATATTATCTGAGTTTTTTTTAAGATGCTGTTTTGTTATTTTTAATATGGGGGGAATAACCTATGATGACACATTTAATTTATGTCATGAAGTCCTATTCTGGAGAATTTAAATATCTGAAATATTTAAACTGTATTGATATAAAAGAGTATGTTCAAAATGAGTAAATGTGATGGGTTACACATACTATATCAGAAACCAACCTATAAATTATTATTAAACAAATATGATTTTGTCAGGACCTCCAAAAAAACATCAAAAGAAAAATTTTAAAGACTTGCTATTGGTGTTTAAATATGAAGAAATTGCCTACTGCCATCCATTCTTTTTTTTTAATTTAGTTTTTAATAATTTCAGGCATTCAAAAGAACATAATGATTAGGCATTTCCACAACTCACAAAGTGATAACCCCAACAAGTCTTCTATGCATCTGACATCATACATGGGGCTATTACAAAATCATTGATTATATTCCTTAAGCTGTACTCTACATCTTCTGACTATATACAAAATTATAGTTGACATTCACTATTATTTTATATATTATTTTTAGGTATATAGCACAGTGGAAGGCATGTATATACTCGTAATTTATGAAGTACTGCACCCAGTAAGTCTAGTGCCCATCTGACACCATACATAATTTTTACATTATTGACTATATTCCCTATCCTGTATTTCAGATTCCTGTGACTATTTCGTGACTACCAATTTGCACTTCCTAATCCCTTCAATTTTCTCACCAATCCTTACAAACCCCTCCCAAGTAACAACCATCAATTTGTTCTCTGTATCTATTCATCTAGTCTATTTCTGTTTTGATTTTTTGTTTATTCTGTTCTTTAGATTCCACATATGTGAGACAATAGGATATTTTTCTTTCTCAGTTCAACTTATTCACTTAACATGATAACATCTAGGTCCATCCATGGTGTTTTAAATGGTAATATTTCCTTTTTATGACAGAATAATATTCCATTGTATATATGTACCACCATTTCTTTATCCAATCATCTATTGATGGGCATTTTGGATGATTCCATATCTTGGCTATTGTAAATAGTGGTACAGCAAATGTAGGGTTACATATTTATTTTCAAATTAGTATTTTGGATTTTGTTGGATAAATGCTCAGGAGTTGAATTGCTGGTCATAGGGTATTTCTATTTTCAATTTTTTGAGGAACCTCTGTACTGTCTTCCATAGTGGAGGCACCAATTTGCAGTTCCACCAACAATGCACAAGGCTTTCCTTTTCTGAACATCCTCCCTAACACTTGCTGTTTTTCGATTATTGATGATAGTCATACTGACAGGAGCAAGATGGTATCTCATTGCAGTTTTGATTTGCAGTTCTCTGATGATTGGTGATGATAAGCATCTTTCCATATGTCTATTGGCCATCTGTATTTCCTCTTTGGAGAAATGTGTATTCACATCTTCTGCCCATTTTTTAATTAGATTGTTTGACTTTTTGGTGTTGAGTTTTATGAGTTTTTATACATTTTGGATATTAAGCCCTTATCATTGGCAAATGTCATCTCCCATTCGGTAGAATGCCTTTTTTTGTTGTTGATGGTTTCCTTTACTATGCAAAAACTTTTGAGTTTGATATAGTCCCATTTGCTTATTTTTTCTTCTGTTTCCCTTGCTGGAGGAGACATATTAGTAAAAGTGGTACTATTTTTGTTTGAGAGATTACTTCATATCTTTGCTTCTAGGAATTTTATGGTTTCAGGTCTTACATTAAAAGTTTTAATCCATTTTGAGTTTACTCTTGTAAAAGGTTTAAGGAGGTGGTCCAGTTTCATTTTTGTACATGTATCTGTCCTGTTTTCCCAGCACTATTTATTGAATAGACTATCTTTAAACCAAAGTAAATTCTTGCTTTCTTTATGATAGATTAATTGGCCATATAGGCATGGATTTATTTCTGGGCTTTCTATTCTGTTCCATTAATCTAGGCACCTATTGTTATACCAATACCATGCTGTTTTGATTACTATGGCCTTATAATATAATTTGATATCTGGTAGAGTGATACCTCTAGCTTTCTTCTTTCTCAGACTGCTGTGGTTATTCTAGGTCCTTTACAGTTTTGTATAAATTTTAGAGTTATTTGTTCTAGTTCTGATTCCAATCTTAGTGCATACACCCAATTGGCATAGCACGCTTCAGGCAGAACTCCCGGGCTCAAGCAATCCTCCTGCATATTTGTAGCTTTCATTGGATTTTTCTACTTTAATGTTAATCCTTATTAGTACTAATGTTATTTGTGAGTAAAAATAATTTATTTTTAATTCCCCAATCTAGATGCATTTTATTTTTCTAGACTTGTTGCACTGGCTACAATTTCTAATAAATGTTGAATAAAAGTGAGGAGCGTGGACATCCTTATTTATTTTTTCTGATTTTGGGAAGAAAGCATTCGTCTTTTTAACTTAAGCACTCTTAGCTATAGATTAATTTTAGATGCCCTTCATCAAGTTGAAGGATGTGGGCAGTGCTTGAGCCAGAGGTCAGGTCAATTGAGAGAAAATGGGTTTAGCAAAGCTACCTATGTACTTGGAATCCAAGGTTCGGGGGTCTTGCGGGGCTGCCCAGAACTTGGTGAATAAGGACACTGCTTAGGATGTGGTTTCTGGGTGGCTATGGGAAAGGAGGAAAGCAACCTTGCCTGCAGAGGTAGAGGAATCATAAACAGGATGAAAGGATGAGGATTGGCAACATTGTTTTGCAATAAAGAAGTTACACCCCATGTTGTTTTGGGGATATAAAATCAACCGCTGCAGATCAGGAGGGTCTCTGTGTCTCCATTAGAGCACAGGGAACCACCCAGTCCCAGCTTTGCTATCTGTTACATCTGTGTGCGTGTGTGTGTGTGTGTGTGTGTGTGTGTGTGTGTGTGTGTTTTCTTAATTCCTCATTGCCTGCCCTCCAGTTCCGTTCTCCCCGTGCTGATCGTGGCACAGAAGGAGTTCCTTTCTATACCTAGTTTCATCAAAGTTTTTCATGGCAATTAGTTTTGAATTTTATTAAAAAATTCATCTGTGCATGTTTAAATTATTCATAACTTTCTTTTTTTAAATTCATTTTTATTGTTAGACTTATTGGGGTGACATCTGTTAGCAAGGATTACATAGGTTTCAGGCATACAATTCTACAGTGCATTGTCAACTTGATGTATAATAAGTTCACCACCTAATGTGACTTCTCTTTCCATCACCTTATATTTAGCTTAACAGTGAATTAAGTCAATTGTTTTCTAATTTAAAGTAATGGTGTGTTACTGAGATAAACATCACTCACTCATGATTTATCATTTTTTATCATTGGAAAACATTTGATGTAGTTTTTTTATTAAATTTATTGAGGTGACATTGGTCAGCAAAATTACATAGGTTCCAGGTATACAGTTGTTTATCATCTATGTGCTGCATTGTGTTCTAATCACCTATTGTCATTTCTTTTTCCATCACCATATATTTGAATACCCCTCTCTCCTTCCACACCTCCACTAGCAACTACTAAACTATTGTTCATGTACAAAAAATGTTTTTTTGTTGTTGTTATTTATTCTGTTCTTTATATTCCACATATAAGAACAATCGTATGGTATTTGTCTTTCTCAGTTTGACTAATTTCACTTAGCATGGTATCTTCTAGTTCCATCCATGTTGTTGCAAAAGGTAAGATTTTATTCTTTGTTATGTCCAAGTAATACTCCATTGTGTAAATGTACCACTGTTTCTTTATTCAATCATTTACTTATGGGCATTTAGGTTGTTTCCATATCTTGGCTATTGCAAAGAATGCTGCAATAAACATAAGGGTGCCTATACTGTTTTGAATTAGTGTTTTGGATTTCTTTGGGTAAATACTCAGGAGTGGAATTACTGGATCATAAAGTATTTCCATTTTTAATTTTTTGAGGAATCTCTATACTGTTTTTCACACTGGTTGAATGAATTTGCAGTCCCACCAATAATGCAAAAGGGTTCTCTTTTCTCCACATCCTCCCAACATTTGTCGTTGCTCAATTTACTGATGGCAGTCATTCTGACAGGAGTGAGGTGGTATGTCCTTGTGGTTTTGATTTGCATTTCTCTGATGATTAGTGATGTTGAACATCTTTTCTTGTGTCTATTGGCTATCTGTATGTCCTCTTTGGAGAAATGTCTATTTAGGTCTTCCACCCATTTTTAAATTGGGTTATTTGTTTTTTATGTGTTGAGTTGTATGAGCTTCCAATAAATTTTGGATATAACCCTTTATTGGACGCCTCCTTGGTGACTATTTTCTCCTGTTCTGTGGGATGTCTTTTTGTTTAGTTGAAAGTTTCTTTCACTGTAAAAAGCTTTTTAATCCTATGTAGTCCCATTTGTTTATTTTTTTCTTTGTTTTCCTTGCCTGAGGAGATATGTCTAAGGGTATATCTTGGAGGTATTTCTAAAGGTAATGTCTAAGAGGTTACTTCCTATATTTTCTTGTAGGGATGTTATGGTTTCAGGCCTTCTATGTATGTCTTTAATCCATTTTTACTTTATTTTTATATATGGTGTAAGAAGGTGGTCCAATTTTATTTTTTTGCATGTATCATTTCAATTTACCCAGCACCATTTGTTGAAAAGACTGTCTTTACACCAATATAAGTTCTTGCTTCTTTTATCTGATTAGTTATCCATATAGACATGAATTTATTTCTGGGTTCTCTATTCTGTTGCATTGATCTATGTGTTTGTATTAATGCCAATGCCATAATGTTTAGATAACTGTGGCCTTGTAGTAGAATTTGACGTTTGGTAGTGTGATTCCTCCAACTTTGTTCTACTTTCTCAAGGTTGCTATGACTAGCCTAGGTCTTTTGTGGTTCTATATAAATTTTAGGATTATACATTCTATTTCTGTGCAGAATGCCATTGGTATTTTGATGGGAATTGCATTGAATCTCTAAATTGCTTTCGATAGCATCGACATTTTAACTATATTAATTTTTGCAATCCATTAGCATGGTATGTGTTTCCATTTATTTGTGTCTTTTTTTACTTCTCTATTCAGTGTATTATAATTTTCTGAGTACAGGTCTATTACTTTCTTGGTTAAATTTACTTCTAGGTATTTTTCTTTTATGCAATTGTGAATTCGATTTTTTTCTTAATTTCTTCTTCTGTTAGTTTGTTAATGGTGTATAAGAACGCAACCGATTTCTGGATATTGATTTTTGTATCCTATTACTTTACTAAACTCACTTATCAGTTCCAATAATCTGGGGGTCAAGTCTTTGGGGTTATCTATATACAGTATCATGTCATCTGCAAATAATGATAGTTTTCCTGTTGTTGTTGTTTTTCCTATTTGTATGTCCTTTATTTGTTTTTCTTGTCTGACTTCTATGGTTAGGACTAAGAGTATTGTGTTGAATAAGAGTAGTGACAGTGGGCATCCTTGTCTTTTTCCTGATCTAAGGGGAATGCTTTTAGCTTTTCCACATTGAGTCTGATGTTAGCTGTGGGTTTATCCTGTATAGGTTTTATTAAATTGAGATATATTTCTTCTACTCCCACCTTGCTGAGCATTTTACATAAATGGCTGCTATATTTTGTCAAATGCTTTTTCTGCATCTATTGAAACAAACATATGATTTGTATTTTTCATTTTGATTATGTGGTATCACATTAATTGATTCATGTATATTGAATCAACCTTGCATCTCAGAAATGAATCCCACCTGATAGTGGTATATGATGTTTTAAAACGTATTGTGGAATTCAGTTTGCTAATATGAGAATTTCTGCAGGTATGTTCATTAGGGACATTAGCCTATAGTTTCATTTTTGTTTTTGTTTTGGGGGGAGTTTAAGGGGCGTTTTTTTCCTGTAGTGTCTTTATCTTTTTGTGGAACCAGGGTAATGGTGGCCTCATAAAATATGTTTTGGAGCCTACTCTGTTCTTGGATTTTTTTGAAATTATTTGAGATGTGTAAGTGTTCATTCTTTTTTAAATGTTTGGTAAAACTCACCTGTGAAGCCATGTGGTCCAGGGCTTTTTGTTTGTGGGGAGCTTGTTGATTACTGATTCAATTTCATTGTTAGTAATTGACCTATTTGGATTTTCTGTTTCTTTTTTATTTAACCTGGAAAGATTGTATGTTTCCACAAATCTATTTCTTCCAAATTGCTGAATTTGTTGGCATATAGTTCTTCATAATATTTTCTTATAATTTCTTGTATTTCTGTGGTGTCTGTTGTCACTTCTCCTCTTACATTTCTGAATTTATTTATTTGGGTCCTCACTCTTTTTTCTTGAAGAGTCTGGTTAAGAGTTTGTCGATTTTGTTCATCTTTTCAAAAATGAGTTCTTGGTTTCATTGATCTTTTGTATTGTCCTCTTTGTTCCAATTTCACTTATTTCCACTCTGATTTTTATTATTTCCTTCTTCATGCTGATTTTAGGCTTTGTTTGTTGTTCTTTTTCCAGTTTCCTTAGGTGTGAGGTTAATTGTTTGTTTCAGACTTTTCTTGTTTCTTTAATTAGGTGTGCATTGTTCTGAATTTCCCTCTCAGGACTGCTTTTGCTGTGTCCCATAGATTTTAGATAGTTGTATTTTTAATATCATTTATCTGAAGGTACAGTTTGATTTCTTCCTTAATCTCGTTGTTGACCCATTCATTGTTTAGTAGCATATTGTTTAGCCTCCATGTGTTTGTGCATTTTTCAGTTAATTTCTTGTAACTGATTCCTAGTTTAATACTGTTGTGGTCAGAGAGGGTACTTGATATGATTTCAATTTACTTAAATTTATTGAGACTTGTTTTATGGCCTAACAGGTGGTCTTTCTTGGAAAATGTTCTATGTGGATTTGAAAAGCAAAAAAAGTACATTCTGCTGCTTTAGGATGTAATACTCTAAAGATATCAATTAAATTCATCTGCTCTAGCATGTCATTTAAGGTCACTGTATCTGTGATTTTCTGTCTGGAACATCTGTTCTTTGGTGTTAGTGTGGTGTTAAAGTCCTCTACTATGATTGTGTTACTGTTGATGTTTGCCTTTATGTCAGTCAATATTTACTTTATCTATTAGGTGCTCCTATTCTGGGTGCATGTTTACAAGAGTGATGTCCTCTTATTGGACTGATCCCTTTACAACTATGTAATGTCCCTTGTCTCTTGTTATAGTCTTGGTTTTAAAGTTTATTTTGTCCAATACAAGTATTGCTACCCCAGCTCTTTTGTTTTGTTTTGCTTCCATCTGCATGAAATATCCTTTTCTACCCCTTTACTTTCATCCAAGTGTATCTTGCCTTCTGAAATGAGTCTCTTGTACACAATATGTGCCTGAGTCTTGCTTTCCTCCATTCAGGTACCCTACGTCTTTTTATTGGAGCATTTAGCCCATTTACATCTAAAGTGATTATTGATAAATAGTCAATGCCATGTTATTATTTATGATTTTTGTCTGTTTGCTTGCTTGTTTTCTTCTTTCTTCTGCTTAAAAGGTCCCTTTAGCATTTCTTGCAACATCAGCTAAGTGATAGTGTATGCCTTTAGCTTTTTCTTATCTAGGAAGTTATCTTTCCTTAATTTATAAATAATAGCCTTGCTGGGTCGAGTAGCCTTGGTTGTAGGCCCTTGTTTTTTTAATTACTTTGAGTATTTCCTGCCAGTCTCTTGTGGTCTGAAATGTTTCTATTGAGGAATTCGTTGACAGTCGTAAGGGGTTTCCCTTGTGAGTAAGTTGTTGTCTTTGTCTTGCTGATTTTAGGATTCTCTCTTTGACTTTAATATTTGTCATTCAATTATGATGTGTAGGCCTCTTTGGTTTCATCTTGATTGGGACTCTCTGTGCTTCTTGGGTTTGTGTGTCTATATCTTTTGCCAGGTTTGAAAAGTTTTCAGTCATTATACTTTTAAACAGGTTCTTGATCCCTTCCTCTCTCTCTTCACCTTCTGGTACCCTTATGATCCAAATATTGTTATGCTTGATGTTGTCCCAGAGGCCTCTCAAGCTATACCTATTTTTTAAAATTACTTTTTCTCTTTGCTCTTCCATTAGGGTATTTTTTACTACCTTGTCTTCCAGATTGCTGATTTGATTTTCTGCTTCATCTAACCTGTTGTTGAATCCTTCCAGTGGAATCTTCACTTCAGTTATTGTATTCTTCATTCCTGATTGGTTATATTTTTATAGTTTTGATATCTTTCTTTATGGTTGCTATGTCTTTGTTGAAGTTTTCAGTGAGTTCCTTAAGCATTCTTATAACCTATCTTGCTCTGGTAGGTTAACTCTATTTCTGATGGTTTCTTTTGTTCCTTTATTTGGAACATGTTTTTCTATTTTCTCAATCTGCTTTCTTTTCTGTTTCCACTTCTATGTAGGAGGGATATCTCTTATGTCTCTTAGTGTTTGCCTGGGGGCCTTATGTACTATGTGTTCTGTGTGTTCCACTGGTGCAATCTTATCAATCTCCTGTGTGTGTAATCCAGGATTGTCCCTTGAGTGTGTTGTGTGTGTTTTTCAGCTGTAGTTGAATGGTATACCCCCCACAACACACTGTTAACTGTCCAAGTGAAGTGGCAGAGTAACACTGAAAACTTCTAGTTTGCTGTAGACAGACACTTTTGCTGAAGTTTAAAAGAATGTCTTCCCCCATTAATAAGGTAGGGCTCATCACTCATCCACCTAGAGTGCCTCCATGTTGACAGGGCAAGCCTCTAGGGGGTCCGTGTTCAATTTTAGAAAAGAAAAAGACAAGAAACACACACACACACACACACACACACACACACATACATGAACAAACATACAAAAGACAAACAATAAAAATTCCTAAGAGCCTCGGGGTCTGCCACTCATAGAACACCTTTAGTTGCCCTGGGCATGGGGGTGGGGAGGGTGGCAGAGCAGCACTGGAAGCTTCCCAGGCAATCTCAGATATCCACTCTTGCAAAAGACCTATAGAAACCTTTCCCCAGCTAGTAGGGTGGGACTGATTGCCTGGCCATTTGACGTACCTTTCCGTGGGCAGGGCAACTCTTTAGGGTGCCTATGTGAACTCTGAAAGAAAAGAAGGGAAAGAAGTATTAATAACAATAATAAAATTAAGGTAATAAGAAATATTAAAAGTAAGGATTAAAAATGAAATAGAACTTAAAAATAAAAATATAGAAAAATTTAAAGATAAAATTAAAAACATGAAACACAAATAAAGTAAGTCATGAAAAATAGTTAAAAATGAAAAGAAAGAAAAAAAAGAAGGAAAAAAAGAAAAGACAGAAAGATAAAATTAAAAAGAAAAAAAGGTTTTGTGAAAGACCTGTGGTAGAAGAAGAGAGAGTAAGTGAAAAAGAAAAAATAAAATTGACTTTAAAAGAAAGAACAAAACGTTTTTTTCTTTTGTTTTCTTCTTTCTTCTCTCTCTTGTTGTGGGTCCTGCAGTCTGTCTCTTGCAGAACACATTTAGTTGCACTGGAGGAGCAACAGAGTGGCACCAGAAGCTCTCTGGTAAGTCACAGACAGTTGCTCCTGCAAACGTATGCAAGAACATTTTTCCCCACTAGTTGGGTGTGGCCAATTGCTCAGCCAACCAGTCTTGTATTGCGCCAATCTCCAGCGATTACACTTTGAAAGAGGAAGAAAAAGAGAAAGAAAAAAAATAGAGAAAACAGTGATATTAATGAAAAATAAAATTAAATTAAAAAATAAAAAAATGTAAATATATAGAAATAGAAATTAACAAAGAGTACTGATAGAATAAAATTACAGAAAAAAATGAAAAAGAAGAAAAAATAATTAAATAATTTTTGGAAAGCCCAGTGGTTTTTCATGCTTATCTTACTCTTAGCTGTGCAGGGAGAACAGCAGAGTAGCACTGACCTCTTCTTAGTGAGCTGAAGCCTTTCCCGCTTCACAATGAAAAAACTAAGAAAGACAAAAAAAAAAAACTAGGACAAGGTTAATTGCTCTGCCAATCTGTGTGCACTCATGGGTGTGGGGGTCACAGTTAGGTGATCTAGGCAAAATTCCAGGGTGTCTATATGTTTTGGGGGAGGAAAGGGGACTTTATTTTAAAAATTCCACAGCTTTTTTGCTACAGCCAGCCTCTTGGCTTCAATGCAGCTGGTAGGATAGTGCTGTGTGCTTAGCAGCCTAGAGCATCCAGGGGGATTTAGTTTAAGCTGTGGTGGGCATGGTTTGGGGTTGTGTAGTGAGCATGCATGGATTTTGTTAGACCAGTTAGGTCTCAGAGTTGGTCTTTTGGGAGAAGGTTTAACAAAGAAGTAAATGGCTTCCTTCAGTGTGTCCCACGTATGGCCTGCTCCACGTTCAAACAATGGAACCCTCTGGCCCCCACTCCAAAACCCCATAACTCAATCCTTCCTGGTATGCCTCCAGTGATGCTGTCCCCATGCTGAACAATAGGTGAGTGTGGTAAGTGGCCAAGCCCATGCACGCACCCTGCAGGAAAACACATGGACTTTCAGTCAAACTCTGTTCCACTCACACAGATAGGCACAATTATGGATGATTTCTATTGCCAGATGTAACAAGTTTTCCTCTCTCCTGCACTGGGCTCCTGGGCTAGGGGTGGGGGATCAACATGGGGTCAGTACCTCTCCTCTATGGGAGGCCCTGTGGCTGAGGTTTCTCTTTCAGAGCTTCCTCACTATCTGTAGGTTGGAGGACACCCTATTTCCCTACTGGTCTTCATTTGGCTTTCTTCTCTATAACCTCAGTTCTCAGGGTTATGCTTAGTCAGTCCTCTGGTGTTTCCTAAGTTTAACTGTTTTCCTTTCTATCTGCAACCTTGATGTGGTCTAGAACATTGTAGACACAGTGTCCACCTAATCTCCCACCTTCCTTGATCTCCCTGATGTAGTTTAAAATTTTTCTGTATCTCTATTCATGATGACTACTTTCTGTAGTTTTATTTTCTGTTGGTGTCATTGTGTTTGGCATCATGATAATGCTGGATTAATAATGAATTGAGAATTCCTCCTTTTCAATTTAACTTTTTGGAAAAATGTATATATAATGATTTTTTTAAATTTTTGGTGGAATTCACCAAGTCTGGACTGACTTATTTTTTCTCTGTAAAGGTTTTAACTACAAACCAATTACTTTAACTGATATAGGGTTATTCAGATAAAATACAGAGTCTGGCAAAAATAATCCCTCGTTTTTATAAGCCGTTAATCTATACCAAATTTTCTATTACAAAATCATAAGCATATATGGTTATGATTTTCTAATAAAACCATAACTCAAGTCCAGGCATTACTTGTGCATTTCTTCTTTGGTGATCTTTGGCAATTTGTGTTTTTCAAAAATTGTGTCCATTTCATATAAATTATTTATTTTATTCCATAAAGTTATCATAATATACCCTATTATTCTTTTAAAATATGTAGGCTGGAAGGGGAATCAAGATGTCTGCATGAAAAGACATCTTTAAATTCTCTCATAAAAATTTGCAATCTAAATAACCAAAATCTGATAAGAGAATCCCCAAGTGACACAGCCTTAGCTGAGGAACCCACCCACCACAAGAAGACATCTAAAGGTCAGGTGAAAGAAGATGAACAGGAGAAAAAGGAAGGGAGCAGTGCACAGTGCAGAGACTGGGCTGCAAAGTGATCTGGGGCTGGTAGAAGGTTACAGCTAAGCCAGCACCCATGGTAGTGAGCAACCTTCAGACAAACAGCAGCAATGAACTGCAGTGCCCCCACCACTAGGCAGAAACTGTCAACATGGAGCCTGGTTGCTTCTCTTTGCTCTTCCTCAAACTGCCATCACCCTGTGCCACAAACAAATCCTGAGCCTTCTCCAACAGCCCCCCACACACAAATGCTCCAGCTCAAGGGCAGTATTTCATAAAATACTGAAGGAGCCTCTTCAACCTGAAACAAAACACAGAATAAACAGAATAGAGTTGGGACAACAAAAAGGAAATTTAAAAATGAACGAACACTGTAGAATTCTATGCCTAAAACCTATGTAATCCTTGCTAACAGATGTCACCCCAATAAGTCTAACAATAAAAATGAATTTAAAAAAAAATGAAGGAAGAAGTAATGACCATAGGAAATCCTCATATATCAACCATGACTCTAAATGTAAATGGAATAAACTCACCAATAAAAAGACACAGAGTAGCTAACTGGATTACAAAACAAAACCCATCCATTTCTCTCTACAAGAGACACACCTTGGCCAACAGGACAAACACAGACTAAGAGTGAAAGGATGCAAAAGAATACTCAAGCAAATGGTATCCAGAGAAAAGCAAGAGTTGCTGTACTGATGTCTGATGAAACAAACTTCAGGTTAAAAAAGATAACAAGAGACAAAGATGGATATTACATAGTGATAAAATGGACAATACAAACAACAAGAAGACTTGACACAAATTAATATATATGGAAGCACCAAATATATATGGAAGTCCCAAATAAGGAAGCACCAAAATATTCAAAGCAACTACTAACAGATCTGAAAGAAGAAACTGATAAAAACACAAACATAGTAGGGAACCTAAACAGCTAAGGACAGATTATCCAAACAAAACAAATAGTAGTGAACTTAACAGCCATGGACAGATCATACAAAAAGAAAATAAGTATGAAAATATCACATTAGGTGGCGAACTTATTATACAACAAGTTGACAATGCATTGTAGAATTGTATGCCTGAGACCTATGTAATCCTTGCTAACAGATGTCACCCCAATAAGTCTAACAATAAAAATGAATTTAAAAAAAAAAGAAAATATAAATTTTAAATTACATATTACAGCAATTGGACATAATTGACATTTACAGGACACTTCATCTGACAAAACAAGAGTACACCTTCTTTTCTAGGGCACATGGAACCTTCTCAAGGATAGACCACATGCTGGGACACAAAACTAGACTCAGCAAATTCAAGAGGAATGAAAATATACCAAGTATATTCTCAGACCACAAACCTCTGAAATTGGATATCAGCTGCAAAAACAAAACCTGAAAAAAGATCACAAATACACGGAGATTAAACAACATCTAGCCAAGATGGCGACTGGAGAGGAGGTTCCTAAAGCCTCTCCCAGAAAACACAATTGAACGGCCATCCAGGAGCCAAGAAAGAGGACTCTGAGTGACAAACCGGCTGTTGAGAAATCCACAAATCGCAAGTAAACACCTGAAGGCTGGTGAGAAGGGGGCGAGTCGGGGAGAGGGAAGGGATCAGAGACAGACCACGCAGGATCCTGACGCGATCCCTGCTGACTATTCGGAGTTGCGCAGTTTGGGGGAGGGGAGAGAGACTGGGGAGCTGGGGACGGAAGGAGTTTGGGAGCCAGCCTCTGGAAATTTTGAGTGGTAGAAGGGCTGAGCGAGGACTCTGAACTGCAAAGATAACACCCCAGCTCTAAGACCCCTGGAGATCTACACAGGGCTGCAGTTCCTGTTCCCAGCCTGCTGCAAAGGCGACCCTGCTGTCTCAGCCCAGGCCCACAGCTTTGGACTTATGGAGCAGGCACTTCCTCATGCACCCCAGAGTTCCCAAAGCAGTGTGAGCCTTTAGAAAGCCAGGTACTGAATCGGGGCTGGGAGGAAAGACTGATTTGATTTGCTAGCATTCACACCAGCTAGCAAAAACAGCTTCCCGGCTTTCCAGGGGGAGAGAAGACAAGATGGCGATTGGAGAGGAGGTTCCTAAAGCCTCTCCCAGAAAACACAATTGAACGGCCATCCAGGAGCCAAGAAAGAGGACCCTGAGTGACAAACCGGCTGCTGAGAAATCCACAAATCACAAGTAACCACCTGAAGGCTGGCGAGAAAGGGGCGAGTCGGGGAGAGGGAAGGGAGCAGAGATGGACCACGCGGGACGCGATCCCTGCTGAATATTCGGAGCTGCGCAGTTTGGGGGAGGGGAGAGAGACTGGGGAGCTGGGGACGGAAGGAGTTTGGGAGCCAGCCTCTGGAACTTTTGAGTGGTAGAAGGGCTGAGCGAGGACTCTGAACTGCAAAAATAACACCCCAGCTCTAAGCCCCCTGGAGACCTACACAGTGCTGCAGTTCCTTTTCCCAGCCTGCTACAAAGGCGACCCTGCTGTCTCAGGCCAGGCGCACAGCTTTGGACTTATGGAGCGGGCACTTCCTCGCGCACCCCAGAGTTCCAAAAGCAGTGTGAGCATTTAGACAGCCAGGTACTGAATCAGGGCTGGGAAGAAAGACTGATTTTCCCCAGCAAAGGGCCTAAAGCCTTTTGTTGGCCTCTCCCCAGGATATATGCGCATAGCCTCCAAACGCAGTAGGAGATCAGAAACAAGAAACAAACAGCCCCCTCTCCCCCAAAACTTGACCCCCAGTGCCACCTAGTGTCTGCCCTACAG
>PVJL010017900.1:0-17145 GCA_004026885.1 Lyroderma lyra
CCCCCGGCCGGGGGTGTCGGGGCTGTAGAGCTGCACTGGCTCCACCCCCGGGGCGCCAGGTCTGGACCCTGCGTCTCCCAGTGTCACGGCTGTGCCCTCCGAGCCACTCTGGGCAATACCACGTCCACTTTCCTGTGTTGTGTCCCCACCGTCCCCTTCAAGGTGCCCCAATCGGAACTGGCCAACCCGCCCTGCAGGCAGGTGTCTGGGCCGGGACGTCCCCGCTGCTGTGCTGGGCGCCCCGGAGGCCCTGCACGTGTGGCGGTGGGGCCACGGCTGGCTGCACGGCGACCGGCAGGGCCTGGCTTCCTGCCACAGCCCCTTCCTCTCAGAAGCTGGCAGGGCACCCTGGGAGGTGGGACAGACACAGCCAGGAAAGTTCCAGAAAGTTCCAGAAGGCTTTTCTGCCACGGCCCAGCAGGTGCCCGGCACAGGCCTTGCAGCCATGTTGGGGACACGTGGTCACTGGGAGGAGGACCTTGGGGGACGACCGGGTGCCCTGGCCTGGGGCTGGCCGGTGGTTTTGCTGCTTTTCCACGATCTTTAGCAAGAAGGAGGGGGAGGGACGAGGTCATTCCCTGCGCCTACCTCCCCCTCGGCGGATTCCCGGCTGCCGTGGGCGTCCGGCTGTGACCTTTGGGCTGAGATAATGGAGCTTCTGTCCCTGGGAGAGGCTCAGGAGCCCGGGGCCCCGAGACCCGGCGTCACGGAGACCCAGTCGGGCTGGGGGCTCCCCACATGGCGCGCCCGCATTTCTCTGCATTTCTGTGTCCCAGGGGTCGGCTGGCCGAGTGGCCGGGGCCCGGGGCGCCCCCACCCAGGCCCTGCCTGCGCGGCCGCGGCTCACCCCGGGTCCCTTCCCTCAGCAGGCAAACCCTCTGCTGGAGCCCCGCCTCCCCCCTCGGACTGGCGTGCGAGTGATGCGTCCCCTGCCCTCTGCCCAGAGTGGGCAGTGGACACCTGGCTTGTGAAGCCTGGTCACCCGGCCAGGATGGTGAGGGCTGGGCAGGGGGCCAGCTGGGGCTGCAGCCCCCCCTGACAGCCCTTGGGGGGCGGGGCTCACTGCCGCCGTCTGTGTCATCGCCGACAGCATGGTCGCTGTGCGCGCCGTGGCCCCGTTCTCTCTGCCCGGCTGGAACCTCGTCGCTGTGAGCAGAGAACTTCCGACGACATGGGGGTGCGGCACGACCCCCCGTGTCTGTTACAGGAATGGGACAGAGCTCCTGGGCTGAGTGTGGTTTTGGGGGGCCCAGGGGGGCTTGGGGACAGCCGCTGTGGTCTCAGCAGGAGGCGTGCACGATGCTGGCCACCTCCCGTTCCCCATGCCCCCGGGGACCACGCCCCCTGACCTTGGGCCCGGGCGGCCCTCCCCTGCCGGTCCCTGCTGGAGCAGCACGTCCACTCTGGGTAACGTGGCCGCTAGCGGGGATGAGCCCCCCCCCCACGCGTCCAGAAGGGGCTGCGGCTGCGGCTGCTGACGGTCATCAGCGAGCTCGGCGACGAGGAGCGCTGCGCGTTAGCAGGGGCTCCGGGCGGGGACCCCTCCTTCCACTGGGAGCCCGACGTCGGCAGCACCCAGAGCGGTCCCTCTCGGGCGGATGCCGCTCCGGATGGCCGCCCCGGCCGTATATCTTTGTTTAGGAACCTGGTTTTTATTAAATTTAATTGCTTCCTTTTCTGGCCTTAAATCAAGGGTGGCCTCAAAGCAGGGACAGCATCAATTTAATTTAATTACTCTGCACTGCAGCCTCTGAGCAGACCCGCGGCTACCGAGGGCTCACGCGGGGCCCCCCATTCGGGACGAGCCCTGCAGCCTCGGGAGCGTGCAGGCGGAGGGGCCTGGCTGGGACCCCCAACCTCACCCCCGCCCCCCGCGCTCGGCTGGGCCGGGGACCGGGCTGGGGACCTCGATGTTCGCGGGCTTAGGTGCCGTCGGAACCACGCGGCTCCGTCACCGAGCGCCATCGCCGTGGGGCCGTTTAGTCTGCCGTAAGCTAACGTCACCGCTCGGGCCGGCCCAGGCCCATGTGCCGCGTCGTGGGTGGGGGGCACAGCTGGGAGGAGCCTCCCTGCCCCCCCGGGGCCCGCACTGCCCACCGGGGTCACTGCCTTGGTTTCCAGCGCAGGGGTGGACCACGCTCGGTCCGGGGGACCGTGGAGAAGCAGAGTGCCGTGGCTGTGCCGGGCGAGGGGGCACCAAACGGGCCCCGTCCCGTCCCCCACCCCCCGGGCAACGCTGTGACAAAGAGGTCTCGAGGCCGAGTCCGGCACGCTGTTATTAAACACCGCCGACAGCGAGAGCCCCCGAGACCTAGGCTCCCCGGAACTCCGAGCGAGAAAACCCCAAAACCAAAACGCAGAAAGACGCCGGGAATTAAGATGATTTGTTAAATAATAGAAAATGTTTCTCGTTCCCCAGCTCCAGCGCTCGCGGACGCCATCCTCCAGCCGCCTGCTTCTCCTTCCTTAATATTTAGACGTATGGGCCAATTTGGGGGTATTTTCTCTTTCTGCCATGATTAATGCCGCCATGAAACAATGTCATCACAAGTCACCTACCTGCCCTGTCAGCTGGGCATCAATCTCGCTGGGCTGGGCGGTAATTTATGACTGGTGCCGGCAATTTGCAAACCTAATGGGGAGCGGGGGGAGGCGCGGCTCGCAGCCCTGTCTGCCCGTCCGCGGCCCCCGCCCCCCCATTAGCAGAACAAATGGCGCAGAGATCAGACAGCATCTCCAAGGCTCGATAAATATTTTATCAGCCATAATGGAAATTGTCAAATTGATCTAATTGTACAATACGTTATCAGTGAGATATCAAAGCTGTCCCGGCCCCTGCCCGGACCCCGCCAGCCTTCCCGGCCGCCGGGGACGTGCGTCGGGGCTGGAGGGCGCGTCCCGGTGCCGTGCACTTTGCAGCCCGTTCGGGGGTGACAAATCCTGCGGAGAGGACGCTGTGCCGGCTTGGGCTTGGCGAGGCCCCGTTTGTGAGAGCTGGAAGGGGACAGAGAGACACAGAGGCAGAAGGACGGACAGTGGGACGGAGCCAGGCCTTTCCGTCCCTCTCAGCTCGGGGGTGGTGGCAGCCCCCTGAAAAGTGGTCACGTAGCTGCCAAGCGCAGACCCCTCCCGGCCGTACTTGTCCTGAGCGGGCAGCGTGTGCCGCTGCAGCAGGGGACATTATTTATCCGGCTCTCCGGCGCCCGCGGCCCTTGGGTCGGACCGGGGCAGGGTCTGCACCGCGCGCAGCGCTTCTTTGACATTCGTGGTCACGCCGTGCACTGGCCACCGTGGGGGCTGCCCCCAAACGCAGCTCCGCCTGGGCCAGCCCGTCCGCCTGGGGCAGCCCGTCCGCCTGGGGCAGCCTGTCCGCCTGGGCCAGCCCATCCGCCTGGGGTAGCCCGTCCGCCTGGGCCAGCCCGTCCGCCTGGGCCAGCCCGGAGCACATTTTGAACCGGAGCTGGAGGAGCCCAGAGCCCGCTCGCTGTGCCCCTCCCCCGCCCCGGGCACATCCGGGGGGTCTGGTCCTCCAGGACGGGTGGGGGAGGGACGCGGGCGGTGGCGGTCAGGCGTCTTTCACAGCCAGGCAGGACCTTTTGATTTCTAGAACAAACAGCGATGTCTTGGACCTGGAGCCCATTTGCAAAACCGAGTGGAAACATCTGTGAACAAGTGAAGGCCAGGCTGCCCGGCTGTGCGTAGGGAGCTGGCCCCGGGCACGGGGCGGGTGGGGGTGTGGGGGGTTCCAGCCAGCGACCCGGCTGCACATGGGGACCCAGCCCTGGGTGTGGGGTTCTGGCCAACGGCCCCCCAGGTCCTCCTGCCCACATCCTCACGCCGCTCCCGCGCAGCCTTTGTCCTGCTTTCAAAATGGCTCGGGGTCCCGGGGGACCGTCCAGGGGACGCGCAGGAGGGGGCGAGGGCTCTCTGGTGCAGACGGTCAGAACCTGCTGCTTTCCCGCGTGTGGCTCGCCCGGGTAGAGGCGGGCCCAGCGTCGGCATGGACAGCCTCGTGGGTTGGTGTCGCCCCAGAGGCTGCATGCTCAGCCCGGAGTGGACGTTCACCTTGACCTCTGCCTCCATATTGACGAGGACAATGGGGAAGTTCACATGGTGGTCTGCTGGCCCTACGAAACCGAGAGGGGCAGTGGGCAGCGAGCAGAGGACCCTGCCTCCACAGCGGGGGCCCGGGGCGTGGGCAGCGGCTTGGCCACAGCCCCTGAGCTGCCGTGCACCCCATGTCGCACATTTCCCAGATGGGGTGGCCCTGGCCCACTCCCAGGGCTCCGGCAGCCTCACCCCCAGGCGGGACGCAGGCCGGTCAGTAGCAGCTTTCCCACCGGGAATCCTAAGCATTTCTTAGACGCAGGCCGGCCGTGCTTCTCGTTAGCGCCAGCGGGGGCTGGGGGACGCACGCACACGCAGGAACCTGCCTCTGTCTCTGGTCACCTGTCATCTTAAATAAAGACACGTAGGAAGGGGGAGTGGGTCGGGGTAAGGGGGGCTCTCGAGGCAGCTTGGCGGGTTTGTGGTCTCTGGTGGGGGGGCCGGTCAGCCCATGTGGCCCGAGGGCGGTGGGCTGTGGTGCCACGCACCTGCTGTCTGAGCAAGGGGGCAGGGGACCTCTGGCCAGCCAGGTGGAGTGGACGTGCATCTAGGCTGAGGACTCTGAAATGTCCCTGCCCACCGGTCGGGGTGTCAGGACCAGGGTCCCCAGGACCCCCATAGCGTGGGCACGATGCTCTGAGCTGCCCTCAGCATGGTCCCCAGGAGCCTCCCTGGGTGAAGAGAATCGGTAGGCGGTGGCCACACAGGAGTCCTATTGCCCAGGTCGCCGGCCCTCTGAGGAATGGGACAGGCTGGGAACCAGCTTTCTGTGTTAGTGAAGGCTCTACGGAGCGGGCAGGTGCTTAGACACCCCCACCCCCCTGGATTCTGTGGGCCGAGTCTCCAGTGTCTGGTACTGTGGATGCCCTGCCCTATACCTCGCACCCTGCCCCTCACACTGTCCCCCTGCTAGAAACCGGGGCTCAGCTCTCCAGGGCGAGCATGGCCCTTCTGTTGAGCGAGACAGCCTCAACCAGCACCCCACTCTCTGTGAAGGTGGACTGTCTAGGGTAGGGACAGGGAAGTCATTCGAGAAGCCATAGATGCGATGCATAAAGGTGACGTGCTCTCAAGCCTGTGACACCCGAGGTCTGCTCTAGAGGATGGCACGCGTGTGCGCATGCACGTGTGTGTATGCGTGTCTGTGTGCATTTGTGTGGCTCTGTGTTAGTGTGTGTGTCTGCATGTGCATGTCTGTGGATGTGCATGTGTGTCTGTGTGTATGTGCGTATTTGTGTGTGTGTGCACGTGTGCGCATGTGCGTGTATGTGTGCATGTGTGCGCGTGTGCATGTGTGTATCTCTGTGTGCATGTGTGCGCATGTGCATGTCTGTGCATGTGTACGCGTGTGTGTGCATGTGCGTGCATGCCTGTGTGCATGTGTGTGCTTATGGGTGTGCATGTGCATGTCTGTGTGCGTGTGTGTGTGAGCGTGTGCATGTGGTGTCTGTGCATGTGCGTTTCTGTGCATGTGCATGTGTGTGCATGTCTGTGTGTGTGTGTGTATCTGTGTGTGTGTGTATCTGTGTGTGCATGTCTCTGTGTGCATGTGTGTGCATGTGTGAGTGTGTGTGCATGTGCATGTCTGTGCATGTAGGTGTCTATGCATGTGCCTGTGTGCATGTGCATGTGTGTGTGCATGTCTGTGCATGTGCGTGCATGTATCTGTGCATGTGCGTGTCTATGTCTGTGCGTGTGCATGCGCTGACTTCTAGGCAATGGCACGTACAGTTTAAGCGCTAGATAATCTTAGACCTTCAGAAGGGAAAGGCAACCCATGTGCCTGTGAGTATGTGACATGATGCGCCTTGTCCCCCTGCTTATGTCCCTACTGTCCCTTTCTCTAGCAGTCAGACTCACACAGACTCAAAAACACAGGGGAGACCTGGGGCCACCAACCAGATGCCTTTGGGACATGGTTTTTGTGACGTGGCCTTGTGTGGTGGCGGTGGCCATGAGAGTCTATTCCAGAACTGAGGCTTTTATTTCTGTTGTCTTCTTTTAGAAAAACGGGTTCCAGGTGCTGGAAACAGCCACCGTTGCCCTGTAGTGTCTAAGTGAGGGATGGGACCCCAAATGTTGACCTTGGACTCCTGGGGGAGGCCCAGGCACTTCTGGGCTCTGCAGGACAGCACTGCTCCCGTGCACGGTGCAGGGGCGTCTGGGTGCTGGGTCCTGGCACTCTGTGGGGTCCGGGGCGGCCATCTGTGAGCCCGGGGCCGGGTCGGACTGGAAGCAAGAGGTTCTACAAAAGCGTTTGAGGTTCCCCAGGGGTGGGGGCTGACGGCTGCAGCCAGGGTCCCTGCGGGATTCAACATTCATGCATTGGGGGGCTGCTCCTGGGTCATTTCTCTTGTGAGTCTCTCCCGCGCGCACAGATGATCACTCCTGGCCCGGTCACATCAAAAGCTGTCAGGGAGACCGAGATAAGCAGTGTTAGCTTCCCACCTTTGGGGGCTTCTCTCGGAGCCCCCACCCCTCACTTCTCCCAGCTCCAAGGGTCCCCACACAGACGGCCTAGCAGGTACAGCTCGTGCAGCTGTGGGATGGTGGGGTGGTACTGGGCATCAGGACGGCTTGGTGGAGGGGGCCCCGGACTGAGAGACATGAAGGAGCCCCAAGGGACATGAAGGACAGCTGGGGGCCCCATCACATGTGACAGGGTAGTGTCACAGACAGGCGAGCCCACTAGGCAGTCCTGCAGACCCGCGAGCCAGGGGCTGTGCAGAGCCTGCTTCCCGTCGGGATCTGCCAGCCACCCTCCCCCAGGGCAGATGGCACCCCTCCACCCCCAAACTCTCCTCCCCTTCCTGAGGGGCAGGGCTCCCCCGTGGCAGTACCCTTCGTGTGACCAGCCTCCAAGGCACCTGCACTGTGGTGCATCCTGGCCGAGCCAGCCCCATCGTGGGACCACCCTCACCCTGTCATTCTGGAAGTCTCTCTCTCAGGCTGGAGTGTCCCCTGCACACAGCTCAGTGACCTTGTGTTCACTGGGTTGTGGTGGATGGTGGAGGTGCCCGCTGGGAGTGGTGGACAGATACAGGCCCCACAGCTCTGCGACGGGCTGGGATCAGGAGGCGCCCGGGCCCGTCCTCACGCACCCCTCGCCATCTGATGCCGGGGAGCCGGGATCTGGTCTGCATCACTGTCCTGAGTTGTCCGCCCCGCCCCCCTGGGGGTTGCACAGGAAGGCCTCTGGTCTCGGGGACACTGGACGTGTGCCCAGGCCCCCCCCCCCAGTGCACGGGGAGGAGGGTGGCCGGAGGGGAGGGCCTGGGGTGCCTGCCGTCGGGGGCCTGCGTTTTCCCCAAACCACGGCTCCTTCCTCATGGAGCAGACTAAGTTTCTGCATCCGGGAACTCCCGCACGGTGGCCTCCAGTGACCCCCCAAGTCCAGGCGGGACCGTCCTGAGTCCAGAGGGACAGCAGAGCCCATGGCGGTGGCAGCCCCGAGTGCCACGCTGAGGGCCAACCGTGTGGGGACGTGGCCCAGGAGACCAGGCGCGACACATGTGACCCCAGCTCCTCGCTGAGGGAGCAACTTGAGTTCCCAGCAGGGGGCGTGGGGGCCTCGTTCCGCACAAGGTCATGGGCCCCTGGTTCCGACGCCCCCAGCCAGCGGGCGTCCCACAGGGCCCAGGCCCTGCGGCATCAGCCCCGAAGGCCGGGCCAGCGTTTGGGGGGACTGCAGCTGGTCCCCCGCCCGCTGGCCCAGAAGCTGTGCGACCCCACGATCTTACCGGATCGTGTTTCTCCAAAAGGAGAGAAACCGACGGGGTCTTACTAATTAATCTCTTTGACCTTCCTCACTCGAGGATGGGTCCGGCCTCGGGCGGCGAGGCTGACCAGCTCCCGCTGGGGAAGCACTTAGAAGCGGACCCCAGTTCTGCCAGGCCTGGAGCGGACGACCCCCCGGGACTGGCCGCTGGCATCGACATTCGGTGCTCTGGGCTGCCGGGAGCCCGGGTGTTTTCTAGTTTCTGCCACCGATGGACGGGAGACCCGATCAAGTGGCCCTCGTGGGTGGGGTGTGTCCACTGTGGCCACTCAGCGTTGGGGATCCCCAGGCATGGCTCCCCCTAAGGATGGGCAGCTCCTGAAACGAGATATCAACCCCAGACAACCAGGACGGTACGGTGCGCACGTCCCCCCAAATCTGTAGAATCCGGCACCTAAACACACGTCCCAGGCGGGTGAGCCTCGGTGTCCGGTCATTAGGGGGAGGCCCGGCGGCCCCGAAGCCCCCACAGCTCGTCTGGAGGCCGCGGGTCTGGCTTCCCCTGGGCCTCCGGGCATCCCCTCTGGACTTGAACTTTGAACATATTGGACCCAAAACAATTACTCTGGGCGAAGCCAGCTCACCATCGTGACGAATGAGCTGACGCTGAGCGTCACTGCAACCCAGGGCCTGCGTGCAACACTGAGCACGCGCGTCCCCTGGGGGACCTGCTCCTCGGCCGGGCCGCCCTTCCCTTCCGTGGGCAGCGGGTGCTTCGGGAGTCGACCCCTGACCTCCTGGTGGCAACGTCGCCCCAGCTCATGGCCCTGTGATGTGGCAACCAGCAGCCCAGCTGCCTTTGTCCCCGGACATAGCATATGGGGGCCACAGTGTGTGTCCCCTCTCTGGGCACAGGGACCAGCAGCACCCTGTCTCCCTGTCTGGTGTGGAGAAGTGACAGCCAGGGTCTAATCTGCCCCAGAGCCCGGGCGGGAAGGGTCTTACGGGGTGAGTGAGAAGGAGCACCTGAACCAATCCCCTCTGGGGGTGGGCCCCCCTCTGCCGCCAACACAGGGGAGAGAGGAGGGCTGTCCCGGGCGCCCGGCCCTGTGTCCCCCACACCGGCCGGGCCCATTGCAGGCCATTCATGTGGCTGCTCCTAACGGCTGTGCTCTGATTGGATTTCCATCTGCACGCTGAGCAGAGCACACGGGGAGGAGCGGGGTCGGGTGGTGGCCGTGTGCGCAGTGCTGGGACTCCCTGTCAGCCGGTCTCGCACCCAACAAGAGTGGGTCCCCGCAAGGTCACGGGCCTTGTTCCTTCCTGGAGAAGACTCGGCTGACAGGACACCCACCTGCGTGGGCCCGTGGGCGTGGACGCACCGGGTACCAGAGTGATGCCACCCCCTTCAGCTCCCACCCGGGGATCACGGAGAGCCGTTGCGGGCGCAGGGCAGGGCAGGCCTGAGACCCCTTTGTCTCTGCAGAACTTTCCATGCCACCAGCTGCAACTTCTAAACCTTAGAAGAGGGAACAAGCCACCGGGCCAGGACCCCCCCCTGGGAGCACAGCTGGGTGGGAGGCAGCGCCCTCTCCTCCTGCAAAGCCCCGCCGGCCCCACGGCTTGTTCCTGTGCTCGCTGAGGCCTGTCCAGAAAGCAAGGCGGGGCCCGACTCAGGTTGAGCGTGGACGCCAGGCTGGAGTCCCCACCCTGGCCCCGGGGGCTCCTGGTGTGGGTGGGGAGAGTCAGGGGCCTCTGAGGGTCCCTGAGTCAGAACCATGGGCAAGGCCTCTTTGGGCCCCATGTGGAACTTGGTAAACAAGGCCCCTGGACTGCAAGGCAGTGTCTTTCCGTTCATTCCCTCATCCAGCCATTCATCTGTCCATCCGTCCACCCACCCAACCAGTCACCCACCCGTCCACCCGTCTGTACATCTCCACATCCATTCCGCCATCCATCCATCACCCATTATCCATCCGTCCATGCATCTGCCATCCGTCCATCCGTCCACCATCCATCTGTCTGTCCATCCATCCATACACCTGTCCATGCATCCATCCGTCCATGCATCCGCCATCCGTCCATCCATCTGCCGTCCGTCTGTCCGTCCATACATCCACCACCATCTGCCCGCGGGAGGTACTGAGGATCCTAGGCTGCCAGGCACTCCTGCGCTCCGGCTCGTCAGTGCCCTGGACAGGCACTCCAGGTCTCCAGTAGAGAGGCAGAGACCCGAGGGGTCATGGGGCATGGGGGCTCCTGCCTGGGCCTCTCTGGGGACGTGTCGCTGTGCCGCCGCTCCTGGCCCCGAGCGCTCTCGGGAGCCACATGTCCCCGAGGGTCTCTACAAGCCAGTGGCCTGCAGGGTGGCGCCGTGCGGCTGTGCACTTGCCTTTGGACTGGCCGCTGGGTTGGGCGCCCTGCAGGGAGCCGTGGACGGGACTCAGCCAGCGCACGGCGCATGGCTTCAGAGATGCCAGGTCACCTCCCGCACACAGGGTCTCCCTTCTCAGGTGGGACGGACTCTGCCCCGAGGTGCAGGCCTGTCCCCTGAGCGCCATCTCCTGCGGAGGCTGATGGCCAGGCCCGGCCCCATGTGGCTCCTGGACACAGCTCGTGCCTGACCCTCTCCTCTGAGTGGAAAGGGGGTGACTCCCACCCCCGGCCTTCCCTGCCGGGTCCCCTTTGCCCATCTTCTCTTCCTGTCTCTCCAGATTTGTAGCCACCTCCTCCCAGCCTGAGCACGTCTGTGTTCACAGGGAATGGCGGCTGTGGGTGGGCTGGGGCTGGGAACCTGCTGGGGGCCTGTGTGGGCTCCCATGCGCCCTGGCGTCCTGGCTGTGCGTGCGTGTGTGCGTGCACGTGTGTTCATGCACGTGCACACATGCATGTGTGTTCATGTGCGCGCGTGCGCATGGATGTGTGTGCATGTGTGTTCATGCATGTGCGCGTGCGCATGGATGTGTGTGTGCGTGCGTGTTCATGCATGTGCGTGTGTGCGTGTGCATGGATGTGTGCGTGCGCGTGCACGTGCATGCGTGTTCATGCGTGTGTGCAGGTGCATGCTTGTCCATGCATGTGTGCATGTGCATGCATGTGTGTGTGCGTGAGTGCGTGCATGTGCGCGCATGCGTGCATACGTGTGCAGGCCACACGGTCTGTGCTGGGGATGAAATGAACAGCCACCACTGTCCTGTAGGAAAAGCTACACCAGTGACCACTGGCTCGCCCGCATGGGTGCGGCCACCAGGCTGGACCGGAGTGGGGCTCATGCGGACACAGCTCACTACTGCGGGGAAAACTGCGAGAAAAACGGCCGCGTGTCCTTTGGGGGCGTAGCCTCACCGCCGGCAGTCGCTCCCCCCGCCCGTGTCTGGTCCCAGAGAGCCCCGATTCACCCTTCCGGAAAAGGCCGTCCTGTTTGGATCACAAAATAATTAGCAGGGCTGTAAGTGGGGGTTTCGAGTACACATTTAATTTGCGCTGATGAACAGTCATATGCTGAGTAAACACCAGCTGAATTGTAACCCTGCGCCACTGAGACGCGCAGAGGGCGTGGTGACACAAGACGCCGTAAGTGCGCCGTGCCCGTAAGTGGCAATTACACTAATCACACGCAGCACTTGTGTGACACGAGTGACGCGAGCTGTGCCTGTCTGCACGAGGCCCGGGCTCGGCGCCTTCCGCGTGATCCCCGGGAGTGTCCCCTGTGCAGGTCACAGCTGGCTGATGCACTCAAAGCGAAGGGGCCCAGTGCCCATGCTCGTGCGCCTGCAGCCGTCTCCCCGCCCGGGAGCTCGTTTGTCTCCGATCGCCGGACTCCGGAGGCGGGGGGCCACCTCCCCGTGTGCCCTTGCGCTCCGTCACAGGGGCGTGGTGGGGCCTGGCCTGTGGGGATGCGTTAGGGTCTGCCGTGGGACCACCTCCGTGTCCCTCAGGGGGCTGACGGGGGCTTTAGGAGAAGACACGCTGTCTGTGCGACTGAGGTGCCCTCTTACACGCTGCAGGAATGACTTGAACCTTTAGGGGCAAAGATGCCACATGGGGCATTGTGACAAAGGGCTGCAGGTGCCCAGGACCCCATGGCTCCATGGCCCCAGGGGCCCAGTTTCAGGCAGCTCATGGGGGCTTCCTCCCCCCTTCCCTCTTCCCAGCACCGCTGTGGCCCCAGTGGGGTCCCCAGGGCTCGCAGGTCCCCAGGAATGGGCACAGCCACCACAGCCCCTTGTGCCTGTGTGTGGAGACGTTGGTGCTGGCGTCCGAGGAAGGCCAGCAGCCCAGCCCGGGTTAAGACGCCCCTCCCCTGGCCGACCCCCCAGGCCACCGTCACCCCCTTCTGCCAGAAACCCAGGGGACGAGCGTGGGTGATGGCAGCAGGGCAGGCCCGGGAGCACGTGTGAAAACTCCTGTGAAGTCAGATGAGCAAGAGCAACTCGGACTCGGTCGTTAAAGACGCCCTGCACGCGCCCAGACTGCCGCGGCTCGTTGGGGCGGGTGGCCAGGGTCCGAGGGGGTCGGTCCCCTCCCCTCTCCTGGGGTAAAACTGCTCCTTCCCCAGCCCCAGGGCCTGCCTGGGGCCCCGCAGGGCTGGGAAGCTGGGGTCCAGGGCCCGGGCCAGGGATCCCCAGGGCTCCTCTGCGGGGGCCCCACGTCGCCGGGCTGCTGCCATCCTTGATAATTTCCCAAGGAAGATCCCCGAAGGCGACTTCTGTGGGGACCCAGCGCCGGCTCCTCCAGCTCCGGGTGGCAGCTCAATGGCCGGCCGAGGCAGGTGGTGGACGAGGGCCCCCGGGCGCCTTTCTTGGAGCTTTTAACAGGAAATAAAGTGGGAAAAGGAACACGGAGGCTGTGGGGTACTTGCAATCAGCACCGTCTCAGGAGGGGCGGTGGCCGCGGGGTGGGGGTGGCATTGCCGTCCCCAGTTTTCGCAGCGGCGTGCTCTTGGGGCACAGAGAGGGACGGGCCGCACGGGTTTCCGGGCGCCTCCGCGGCTCCCCTTCCCTCCCGGGCTCTCCCCGCCGCCGCCCGGCCACGCCCTCCCGGCCCCCTTCAAACGGCGCGGGTCCCCCCTTTGCCAAGAGCGAGCGTCTGGGGGAGACAGTTTCGTCTTTGACGTCCACAAAACCTCGGTGGCCGAAGGCTCAGGCCGGGGGGGTCCGGGGGCGCTTCCCTCCCCCTGACCCTCGAGGGACGGAGCCCTCGCCGCCCACCCCAGTGTCCCTCCCCCGGCCGGCCGGGCGTAATGGACTCCCTTAAATGAATGCTGGGGACAGGAGATTTACAGCGCGTCACTAAAATATTGTCTCTGCCTTTTATTCGTGCATTTGTCACTGTGGCCTCTGATCGAGGTGCTCGGGGAAGGGATAAATAATGGAGAGAGGAAAAGCTCTGTCATAATCCAGGGCCATTTGCAAATTCATCACCGATATTCCCAGAGAAGGAGAGACAGAGGAGGTGACAAATGTCCCCCCGCGCCAATATATCTGCTCGCCGGCCTCTCGCACCGGCTCAGATGGCCACTTGGGCCGGGATGGAATGAGGGTGCGGTGGCCCCAGCAACAGACGGGCCGGCCGTGCAGGACGTTCGCAGGCGGCTGACCGGGACCGGCTGGCCACGCGCGGGGATCCGTTCGGGTTCCGGTGACCTTCGGGGACGCGGTTCTCAGAGGGGAGAAGCCGGAAGGCGACTTCCGCCGTGGGGGGTGGGGGTGTCTGCGCGCCCCCGTCCCCGTGGGGTGTCCACGTGCCCCCGTCCCCGTGGGGTGTCCGCGCGCCCCTGTCCCCGTGGGGTGTCTGAGCTCCGCCCCCTGTCCCCGTGGGGGTGTCTGAGCTCCGCCCCCCGTCCCCGTGGGGTGTCCGCGTGCCCCCGTCCCCGTGGGGTGTCTGAGCTCTGCCCCCGTCCCCGTAGGGGTATCCGCGCGCCCCCGTCCCCGTGGGGGTGTCTGAGCTCTGTCCCCCGTCCCCGTGGGGGTGTCCGCGCGCCCCCGTCCCCGTGGGGGTGTCTGAGCTCTGCCCCCGTCCCCGTGGGGTGTCCACGTGCCCCCGTCCCCGTGGGGTGTCCGCGCGCCCCCATCCCCGTGGGGGTGTCTGAGCTCTGTCCCCCCGTCCCCGTGGGGGTGTCCGCGCACCCCCGTCCCTGTGGCTCTGTCCCTTCAGGTCCATGACCGCGATGGGGAGGAACCGGCCCGAAATTCCAATCAGTCCCTGCAGAGACGCGCAGGCTGCCGCCCTGGAGCGCAGGGGCGGTGTCTGCGGGGTCCCCGCCCCCCGTGAGGCCTGAGCGGCGCCCTTGGCAGGGTCGCCCTCCGGGTCGGCCTCCGGGCACAGCACCAGGCCTGCTCCTGGCTGGGCGGCCGGCGGGGGCTCCGCGCAGCGTGGACAGTGGTGCCGACCTGCAAACCCTGACGGGTGGGGGTGACGGGCAGCACAGGACGGGCACCGATTTGGGGGACCTACGGCTGCGATCGGGCGCCACGTAGCTGAAATACGTTACGTCCCCGTGTGCGTTCCGTGTGCACACGTCTGTGTGCGTGTCCGTACGGCACGTGGGTGAAGTGTGTGACGCACACGTGCACACGTGCACACGCACAGGGGGTCGGCACGGCACTGAGCCCGCACGGCACGTGGTGCCTCCGGTGACGGGGACGTGCAGCTGTAACCTTAAATCTCTACGTCCCAGGTGGGACAACGAAGTCCATGAGCTCGTCCCAGCCCTCCCTGCGGAGTGTCACCGCGGTCCCCCTTGAAGCGCTCCCCTGGGGCAGCCGTGCACCGACGCCAGCGCCCGGCCCGCCCTTCAGCGCAGCCTTGGCGCTCTTTTTCTGGAACAGCCCTCGGAGCTGTCACCTTACCCAAAACCTGACAGTTAGGTTCCGGAACCTGCCACCATGCACTTACGCTGGCGGCACCTGACCTACAGCTCGGTGGGGTGTCACCACCTTGGCCAGTTCACAGACTTAACTGTCAGCTTTGGGGAAGGACCAGCTCTGAGGGCCCTTCTGGAACAGGAGCTCCAAGGCAGCTCTGCAGGGCGGGCCGGGCGCTGGCGTCGGTGCAGGGCTGCCCCAGGGGAGCGCTTCGAAGGGGACCCAGTGACAGTCCTCAGCGAGGGCTGGGGGATCGTGTCCGAAGTGTGTGACCTCACACTGGCTGCGCTGAACGAGCTTTCTCTCCGTCACGGCGCCATTTTCCTTACGCTGTCACCACCGACGTTAACGGTTTGGGTGGGAGGTGGGACCTCAGCCCAGGGGACCAGCTCCGGGCGGGCGCTGGCCTCGCGGGCCCTGGGCTGCCCTCCCGCCGCCCCCGGCTGCAGTCATTGCCCAGAGCCCCTGGCCCTGTGCTCCGGGCCACAGGCGAGCGGCACAGCGTTAGGGTCCACCACGGACCCCTGGCTCCCCCTGGACGCGGGGAACCATGGGTCCCCAGCGGGGCAGCTGCCTCCAGAGCGACACCCAGGTTCCCAGAGGCCACGTGGGGGTGCACAGGTGACACTGGGGACGGGAACCTCCTCTCCTGTAAGTGACTTGCGGGCTCTCGCCTGGGAGGCATGGTGGTGGCAGCAAAGACGAAAGCCTCCAAGCACCGTCAGCTCCGCCCCGTCCCCGGGGGTCACCTTCCCGAAGCCGGAACCTTTGGATTTTAAAGTGTGTTTCCTGCTGCAAAGGTGCCAGGGCTGTGCAAGGGGGCGGTGTGGGCATCGTTTAAAAACTTTCTTTTTTTAACCTATTCTCACGCCTCTGACATTTCAGGGTTTCGCTGAGTCGGTGGAATGTTAAAACCGGCATTTCCCCCGAGAGCCCGCAGGTGCCTTTGTGGTCCCCAGGCCTGGACACAGCTAGGGCTCCGCGTCGGCGCCTAAGCGGTCGCTGTTTCTCTCCATAAAGTGCAGGAAACTCGCCCAGGGTCCGAGGAGCCGCATTCCGGGCCCCCAGGGAAGGTGGCGTGAGACAAGGTCCCTCCGTGGCCGGGGACACACTGAGACTAACTGACGGGGGGTGTGGCCTCTCCCGAGCCCGCTGCCTGAGGCTGCACACACGCCGGCCCGTCGGAGCGCCCGCGGCCGGGGGTCTCACGCCTGCACACGGGGGGCCCTGGCATCCTTGGGGTCCTCTGGACAGGCTGGGGGAGGCCAGGAGTGCTCTGGGAAGGACATCACGTGCGTGCCTGGCGTCACGGGTCCCCTGCGCACTGCAGATGCCAGTCACCGCCTGTCCCCCTCTCTCCCTCCGTCACGGAGCACCTACTGCGCGCACAGCCTCTGCTTGGCCCCTGCGCAGGGTCAGCGCTACTCTAGGGACAGGGACCGAGGACGTGTGGGGCCCAAGGAGCAGCAAGCACCTTCCAGACACAGCTGGGACCGCACCCCAGAGCCAGAGCCCCCGCTGACCACCCGAGCCGTGGCCGCAGGTGCCGGGCTGGGAGCTGGGCAGGAGCACCCTGCTTCCTTCTCCCAGCTCCCCTTCCGCAGCGGGGGAGGCTCAGAGAGGCCACGCGCCCTGCCCGGGGTCACACAGCCGGGCGAGGGCCCTCGCGCCGGCCCTCAGGTTCCGGTCCCCACGGGGGCTGCGGTTTCCTTCTTTAATGTCCCCGTCCCTGTGACCGGGCTGTGCCGCTCTGTCCCGAGACCCTACAAGGAGAGGCAGTGCAGAGAGAGAACAGGGGTTCTCGGGGGGCGGCGGCAGGTGAGGGCGGCCCGCGGAAGCCCCGAGGGCGTCAGAGTTTCTGGGAAGATGGCGCCCGGGCCCCGCCGGGAAGCGCTGGGGGGACGCGGGGGGCCTTGGCCCCCGGGCGGCCGGGCTCCTTTGTGTGCCGGTCACAGCCGCGCGGCGCGCAGAGCCGGGCTTTCCCACATCTTGTCAAAGGCCCGCGCTTCCTCTCCCCTCTCCCCGCGCTGATTAGCAGGTCGCCCGGCGTGAGGACGCGCTGGGGGCCGGAGGACGGGGGTCACTGTGGAAAACCTCTTTGTGGATGGGTCGGGAACGGGGAGAAAATGAATAGTTATAAGCTCATTTCCATAGAAACGGTCTCATTACCATGCTGGCGGCCGCCGGACCAGGCAGGGCTGACTGCCAGCACCCGGCTGCACAATCCCGGGCCCGGCCGCGCGGCTGCCAGCGGAAAGGTCCGGAGCGCTGGCTCCCGCCCCGGCCGGCCTCGGGGACTGTCAGCGTTTCCTTTCTCTGCAAATGTCAGGCATCTGCGCGGGGGTCTTACCGGGACGGGGAAAGCCATCGGCCCGCCCCACCTGCTGGTCCGGCGAGTGCCCTCCGACGGGGGGCTCGCGGGGGGCTCCCACCGCCCGCCAGGCGCCCCCACAC
>PVJL010017901.1:0-17399 GCA_004026885.1 Lyroderma lyra
TTTTTAAATTCATTTTTATTGTTAGACTTATTGGGGTGACATCTGTTAGCAAGGATTACATAGGTTTCAGGCATACAATTCTACAGTGCATTGTCAGCTTGATGTATAGTAAGTTCACCACCTAATGTGACTTCTCTTTCCATCACCTTATATTTAGCTTCCCCCCCTCCTCTCCCACCCCCTCCCCTTTCTCCCCTCCTTAACCCACTCGTCCCCAAATAAACATTCAACTATTGATTGTGTCCATGGGTTATTTGTTTGTTCATTTCTTTTTTCTTTGCTTTCAGTTTTATATTCCGCATATGAGTGAAGTCATACAGTTCTTTGTTTTTTTGTGGAAACATTTTTGAAGTGATTTCAAGCATGTAGATAAACTAGTGCATTAAAAAATAACTTTAGATAAAGAATATTTAAATTATTTAATATTTAAATACTTCTTTAAAGGGTAGATTATAGAAAAATTTATTGGAAGCCACAATATTTTCTAGAAAAGGTCTTTCACATACACAAGCACACCTTTAGTTTATTGCCTGACATATTAGTGTCATTGAAGGCTTGGAAAGACATTTTTGATCCAGTGATAATTACTTTAGAGATGATGAGATCTGAAAGTTGTATCGATGTGTCTTTAATGGAAAAACCATTCACTTATGGAAAGCAACATTACCAGAAAACAGATACATTTACAAGTAAATGGAAAATCAAATGATCTCAGTTTTGGCTCATTATTAATCAGTAAAATATCCAGAAACATCTACTGCCAGGATCATGTAGGTAAGCATTTTTTTAGTCTTAGCAGAGAATTGACTTTGGCTCAAGCTTCATTTTTTTTCTCATTGTTTTTTATTTTTCACTTATAGTTGACATACAATATTATATTGGTTTCAGATGTATAGCACAGTGATAAGGCATTTATATAACTTAAAAAATCCTTATTCTGATACAGCTGGTTCCCATCTGACACCATATATAGTTATTACAATATTATTGACTATATGCCCTATGCTGCACTTTACATCTCTGTGACTGTTTTATGACTATGACTTTGTACTTCTTGATTTCTTTCCCTTTTTCACCCACCCCTCTCACCCACAAACCTAGTACCCATCTGACACCATCCATAGTTATTGCAACATTATTGACTCTATTCCCATGTTATACAGTATATCCCCATAATTATTACTTTGTAACCATCATACTGAACTTCCCAGTCTCTTCCCCTTATTTCATCCCCTTCCCCAGCCTTCCTCCCATCTGGCAACAAACCAAGTGTTTTCTCTATCTGTGAATTTGTTCCTGTTCCACTTATTTAACATTTCCTTCTTTGGATTTCATTTATAAGCAAAGTCAACTTGCATCTGTCTTCCTCTGTTTGACATTCCACTTAGTGCAATACCCTTCATGTTTTTTGGTTGGAGCTTTTAATCCATTTAAACTGCAGATAATTGTTGATATGTACCTATTGCCAATTTATTGTTCATAATTTTGCTACCCCCATCCCCACCCCCATCTTTTTTTTTTAAATTCATTTTTATTGTTAGGCTTATTGGGGTGACATCTGTTAGCAAGGATTACATAGGTTTCAGGCATGCCACCCCCATCTTAAAGCAGTCTCTCTAGCATTCCTTGTAATAGTGGTTTGGTGGTGGTGAACTCCTTTAGCATTTTTTTTTTTTTTTGTCTGAGAAGCTCTTTACTTGTTGTTTGATTTTGAATGATAGCCTCACTGGGTAGAGTAAGCTTGGTTGTAGATCTTGCTTTTCATCACATTGAATATTTTCTGCCACTCCCTCCTGGCCTGCAAGGTTTCTGTTGAGAAATCAGCTGACAATCTTATAGCTCCTTGATAAGTAACTGGTTGCTTTTCTCTTGCTGCTTTTAGTATTCTCTTTTTGTCTTTAACATTTGCCATTTTAATTATAATGTGTCTTGGTGTGGGCCTTTTTGGGTTTATCTTATTTGGAACTCTCTCTGCTTCCTGGATTTGTATGTCTGTTTTCTCTGCCAGGTTAGGAAAGTTTTCAGTCATTATTTCTTCTAACAGATTCTCAATTCCTTGCTTTCTCTCTTCTCCTTGTGGTACTCCTATGATGTGAATGTTGTTGGGTTTGATGTTGTCCCTTAAACTATCCTCATTTTTTTGGATTCTTTTATCTTTTTGCTGTTCTGACTGGATGTTTTCTGCTACCTTGTCTTCCAATTCTCTGATTTGATCCTCTGCTCCATCTAGTCTGCTGATGATTCCTTCTGTTGCATTCTGAATTTCATTAATAGGATTCTTCATTTCTGACTGGTCCTTTTTTATGTTTTCTCTGTCCTTCTTTATGCTTGTTATGCTCTCTGTTGAAGTTTTCAGTAAGTTCCTTGAGCATCTTTACAATTATTCTTTTGAGCTCTGTATCTGTTAGGTTGCTTGTGTCTATCCTGTTCAGTTCTTCTGGAATTTTCTGTGATTCTTTTACTTGAGATGTATTTTTTGTTTCCTCATTCTGGATGCCTGTCTGCATTTGTTTCTGTGTACTAGGTAGATTTGCTACATCTCCCAGTATTGCTGGATAGCTTATGTAGTAGGTGCCCTGTGGGTCCATGGCACTATCTCCCTGGCCACATCCACTGGGTGCTCCTGTAGGTTCTGGTTTGATGCCAGTGCTGTGCCTGTAGCTACACAGCAAAAGTCTCAGAGCACACCAATGCCAGTGCTGCCTGCCTAGGGCATGCAAACTTAAATAGTTTTTCTAAGAAAGATTGCAATGTGGGTGGGGCTGGCTGCTCAGGGGAGAAAGTGCCTCTGGTGTTGGTGGAGTTGTGTGGAATGGGGTCCTAGTGAGTCAGCAGGGTGGAGTGAGTGTAGCTTATCAGATCAGTGAGGTTCAGATTAGGCTGTGGTGGGGAGGGGGCGGGCACAATGAAGAGAAGATGGTGCTCACCAGCCAGCTGTATGGGAGGAGGAGGCACCCAGAAAAAATGGTGTCTGTTCTCTAGCGCTTGCCCCAAAGCCACACACCTCAGTCTGTCCCCTGGATACTCCCATTGGCCCCTGAGTCACCATCCCTCTGCTGGCGCCCTTGGTGAGCACATGTGAGTGACTGAGCCTGCGTGGGCACTTTAAGAGGATATTTGGGTTTCCTGCAGCCTTCTGTCCCAACCATACGGTTGGAATCCCCACTGTTTTTCACAGACATATGTGTGGGGCTTCTCTTCTCAGTATCAGTGCTCCGGGCTGGGGAGACTGGTTTGAGTCTGGGATCCCTCGCTCCTCTGTGTGAGGATACAGCTGAGATACCTGTCTTATTTCTCTATCCCCACTGGAGGTTTGGTTTCTTTCGTGTCTGCACTCCTCCTACCAGTCTGACCATGGTCTCCTCTTCTTTGTATCCTTAGTTATAAAGCTTCTGTTCAGCTAGACTTCAGATGGTTCTCCATGTTGGTTGTTCAGTAATTCAGTTGTAATTTTAATGTGTTCATGGAAGGAAGCAGGCACAGTGTTTACCTGCTTCACCATCTTGAATCTCTCCAGTTTCGTTGTTGACTAGGCATTTTGACAGTTTTTTTGGATACGCTTGTGTCAAAATAGCTACCTCAAAATGTAAGGAACAAACCCCAGAAGCGATAGATAGAGAATATTCTGGAGGTAAAAGTCAATGAGGCTTAAAAATTAATTGGATGTCATTAGTAGCAGAAGAGAAGGGAGAAGAGAGAATGAAAAGTTATATCCAGGCTTCTAGCTTGGGTGTTTGGATGGTCTTTGTGCCAATATTACAAGATCAGGAACACAGGAGGCGGAGGTAGGCTAGCTTTCAGGGTAGGATAAGATTCATTCAGTTGTATACATTGAGTTTGAACTCACTGTGAAACATTAAAGTGAAACAATATATCAGTTATTAGAAATAGTCTTATACTGTGAGAGAAGTTTTGTAGCTGGAGATAAAGGTTTGAGGGTCATTAGCATGCAGCATTGAGAATGCTGAAATTTTCTTGGGGGAAAATAACCTTGGGAGACATAGGTTAAAAGTAGAGTTTAGATGATCACTAACATTTTAGGGGTAAATTCAAGAAGAGAAAGTCCAGCTAAAGGATCTGCAAAAAAATGATTAGAATAATAGGAGGAAAACTAAGAGAGTACAGTAGTGGAGACTGACAAGGAGTGAGTGATAGGCAGTACTTTCAAATGGAACATGGAGGTTCAATATGAGGACCAAAAATTGTTAATTGTATTTGGTAAATTTCAGAGGTCATTGAACCACTATGAGGGTGATTTTAATGAAATCAGGAAAGGCTTGAGGATTGACTAGAGGTATGGAAGGCAAAACAGTGTTCTATTCTTTTAAGAAAGTTGATGAGAAGAGGAAAGAACTTAGACTGAAAACACTGGATTATATATGGCCAAGAAAGAGAATTTTTAGGGTGTAAGAGATTTGAGCTTATCTGTAGTTTGAAAGGGAGAACTAAAAATAGAAAGGAGTTATCTACCCAGTACTTAACCATACAGTTCATTCCCTGATATGCTTCTGTGTCTATAAATGTATTTATTCTGCTTACATACTTTTCCTACTTTATCCACTTAAGTAAGCTCTTCTGCACAGGCATGTTAACAGTCAAAAGAAAATAGTAATTTTAGCATAGGGCAGTTTCTGAACTTAGAAATTTTTAGTAGGTTGCTCAGGCAAAATATGTTTAAAATGTATTTATGAAGAATGGCTAAGTGAGGAGCTTGGCAAATTCACTTATCGAAAGGCAATGATAAAAGTTGATAAAATTATCAAAAAACAGGTAGTTTAGAACTTGAGACAGTGTCTAAAATTAAAAAAAAAAATCCAGAGGCATTTATTCAAGAAAAACTACTGAACCTGTGAGGACAGTCTATAATGTTTTAGCTCCTGAGGCTATTCCTTCCAAATCTGCAGTTCCACCATGGACTTACTGTCCTGGTGGTTTTTCTAGGGTGGGGCAACCTGTGAAGTCTAGTAGCTTTGCTTTCACTGCTGGAAGGAGCTCACTTAATTTGGAACTTATATAGAAAAGCCCTTTATTTCTGGAATGATGTTGGAAACAGTAGTGGGTTTTGTCGCAAAAGAATGGGAAGGCCAATATGTAACCAGTCGCATTAGTTTGTAAGTCTGGTTGGGGAAAACCACAGATAGGCGAGAATTTTATCCAGGACATCTAAGGCATGAGTGGGCCTTCTTAAGATTCTGTATATTGCTGGTGGTCTGGAAGGCTGTGAATACACTCAGGAGAGACCAGAGAGGGCTCTAACTAGTCACAGATTCGGGTTGGACGTGAGGACTTGCATGTGTGTGATGGACATGTTTTTCCAGAATTCTGTCTTATAAGTTGTTTTGCTTCTTTCTTTTTTGTTCTATGGAGAGAACTTGTGTTCCCAGTGGAGTAAATGGCTGAAGACTGATCCTCTCACAACCAAGCCTTTAGTCTTCCCCTGTCAGCCAGATCTAAGTAGTTTAGAATCCCATCTCTTTTTGGCCCTCTTGTTTCTTGTACTGGATTATTGCAGTGTCCTCTAATGGTCTCTTGCCTGCCACCCTGGTCTCTGTTCCCCTAGTCTGTATTCCACAAACCAGCCATAGCCATCCTTTTGAAATTTGTCAGGTCACATTACTTCTCTTCATAAAACCCTTTATTGGCTTCTTATTCTACTTAGCCAAAGTTCTTTTCCCACGATTTACAAGATCCTGTGTGATCTTGCTGATTTTTACCTTTCTGACCTCATCGCCTCTCACCTTCTGCCTCACAAATCCCACAGTTGTCCTTTTGCCTTTCTACAAGCATAGAAGGTGTGCTCTTGTTTCTGTGCTGTCACACTCGCTGCTTCCTCTGGCTGGAACTCTGTTTTTCCTAGATTGCCACACATTCTCTCTATCCCTTTCTAATCTTTCCTCAGATACCACCTTCTCAAGATCTTGCCTGCTCAGTAAATAGTATGAACAATAATAGGGGAGTTCCCTGGTGGTGGAGTGGCTAAGGCTTCAGCACTGTCAACGCTGCAGCCTGGGTTCGATTCCCAGCCAGGGAATTACCCACATTAAAAAAAAAAAAGAATAGTATGAACAATAATAGTGAATGACAAATAATAAATGAAAATAAATATTATAATTATTATAATAAATATTATAATCCATTACTATTATTTCTTTTATAGTGCATCAAAATAATTCAATACTGAGAAAGACTAGAAAAACAGAAGTAACATTTCTGGAATTGAATTTGAAAATATGAAAAACATACATAAAAATTTCAATTTCTCATTCTTATATATAAGCTGAATAAGAACAAGTAGCAGATTTCTGTTTTTCTCTACATTTTTTTCACTTCTTTCTCAACAATTTTTGACTATTTGAGATGTCACCATGTCTTTTGAAAATATTTTAGACATCACCTATATTAAAAAAGCTACAGAATCACAGACTAGAAAGTAATAGTTTCTTTTCTTTTATAGATCAGGCATTTCATAAATTCTCAGTACACTTTATTATTAGTTCTGTAATTGACATTTCTGTCAACGCAGTCATCAAAAGTTAGAGCTGGAGGTGGCATAGAAATGTTTTCCTGCTGGGGAGGGTGAAATTGGAGTATTCTTTATTTAATTATTTTCAACAATTTGCCTGTCAAAGCAAAAGTGGAAGTTTAAGTCAGTCTAAATTGGCTTGCCTTACCCCGTAATTTAACTAAAAAGGGATACAGATTTAAAAGGAATAAAATTGCTGTTAATTTTTTGGGAAAGATCTAAAGTAAAATGAATTAAGGTATCTTTGCATAATTTGTCAAATGCTGTCCAAAAATGAATGTGTTAAAGGGTATTAATTTGAATGCAAAGACTCTTAGCAGAAAGTTAAGTTCATTAATGCAACATTATAGGGATCATTTTAAAATTACCTTGTCAGCTTTATATACTCCTACATGTTCTGAATTTCTCCTGCTTTTGAAACTTGAGGTGCACTTGGTATTGCTTATTCTGAATTTCCCACTGGCTTTGTCTTTGACCTCATTACTGTATAGTAATTCCTCACTTCACGTTGCCAGTAGGTTCTGTGACTTCAAGCAAAACGATGTATAACAACACTAATTTTGCCATAGGCTAATAGATATAAACAAGAGTTAGATTTCATGGATGTGAGGGTGATCTGGCTGCGACATCTGTCACCCCATTGATCGCCAGGGTTGATTCGGCTGATCTGGCTGGCTAGGCGGGTGTCCCCTTTCTCTCTCACCGTTCCATGTGCGTCCCTCCCGAAGCTGCGTGCTCTGTCGAAGAGGACGACCTTCCCCGCTAGAGGAGAGGATCGTTCTTCGGTCAAGGGTATACGAGTAGCTGCGCTCCCCTGCTAGAACCTCCAAACAAGCTCTCAAGATTTCATAGCATCTCATCAACGTTATAACAAAAAGATGTTGAACGATACCATGTTATTTGAGAATTTTCTGTGTTTAGTTTCTTGTAACATGGATAGTAAGTTACAAGAAGGCAACAGATCGCAAAAACAGTATGATTTCCTTTAGGACACATGCCCAAGAAATTGTAAGAGACCAGATTCACAGTAATATTAGATAACTGTTACTTTTGGTTGTACCTTTTAGGTTTAGTATATAATCTGCATTTTTTGTTTTTGTATTTGGATTGGTTCAAATGCTATCTAAAAAGAATACTTTCCCCTTGATTTAAGTGATGGTTAGCTTGTAATAACTACTTCTAACTCATAACTAGAGAGCAAAGTAGCCTCAAACTTAACTGGAACTTTTACTTTCTTTCAATTTCTTAATTTATAGTCTTATTAGAGAAAAAAATCACAAATAGCTTTTACTATAGAAACCAGTTGGCAAATAAAATTCTTTATATTCAAATGAAAAGAAGGTAAAGAATATAGGTATAAAAGAAATGAGTAAAACAATGCAACACATGGATGATGTATTGTAGAATGGTACACTTTAAACCTATGTAATTTTTTACTAACCAATGTCACCCCAATAAATTTAACAATAAAGAAAAAGAAATGAGTTTTAAAAGAAAATATAATGATCATATAGTGCTTATGTGTGGTAAGCACTGGTTAAAAAGTACTTCTTAGCCTTTAAATGTACACATGTATTACCTGGAAATCTTGTTAAAATGAAGTCTTTTTTTTATATCTAGGATGGAGACTGAACTGCATTTCTAAAAAAATATGCTATTAGATGACACTGCTCATGGTTACACCATACTTTGAGTAGTAGGAATTTTAAATTGCTTATATTTATTTAGTTAGTCCTCATATAATCCCTATATGGATTATTATATTCATTTTACAAGTGAGGAAATATGTTCCAAAAAATAATCTTGGCATACTAGATACTATTTCTTTAGCAATCAGACACTTAACACTGTTTTGAAGATTTGAAGGCTGAATTTAATTTTGTAAATGTCTTTGTTGATAGTAGGGCTGACCTATAAATGATGGATAAATAACCTGTGTACTGAAGGGTCAGTGCAACTGGCTAAATACCACACAGTTTTTATAGAAATTTGACTTGATTTTATTTATCTTTCTGTTAACATTTTTATGTGTAATTATATTTTCCTAAGTAGTTTAGTAAAACATGTGTTTGAGAAGGTTGTTTAGATCTAGCATGCTACGAAGATAATAATTTTTATTCACAATGTATTGATAGCATTTTAAATGGTAGCCAAATAAAGAGAGGAGATTGATTGGTGGTAATAGGCTAGAGTTCTTAAAATAATTATTGTTGTTGACACATGATGAACCAAATGTAATAGAAAAACCCCAAGGGGACTTTCTCTGAGATAGACTTATGTTAATAGCATATTCTCTTTTCCCTAGCAAATATTTTTGATATGTTTGTCATTTCAATTTTTGCAAGTACATGAATCAACTAAAATGATTTTTGACCAAGGAAATAATTTACTTAATTAAATCTTTAAGATATTTAAATACATAGCAGCTTTGTATTACTTAGAAAGGAAACAAACTATTTTGGAGTTTTCTTTCTCTTCTTATTGTTTAAAAATTTTAAATAAATATAAAATGGACCCTCCACCACCACCCACGAATTCTAATTCTCAGGAGAAATACAAGTATGCATTTTTTCCAAAAGGAACATTGTGTATATCCTGTTTGGCAAGTTACTTTTCTCATTTAAATATCTATTATGAACACTACATTAAACTATTTTTCACTCACTTTAATTGCATAGTATTCTATGGTGTGGATATAGCATACTTGTCCATATTTCTTTTGAAGGTGCTAAGAGCAATTTCCATTTTTCTTTTTTGCTATTACAAATATTGTAAAGAATAGTCTTCCTTGTATATATACTCTGAAGCACACAAACAGATTTCTAGGAATTGAACTGCTGTGGTGTGCACAGTCAGGTTTTTGATAGTTATTCCTAAACTGCTCTCTAGAAAGACTGCAAATTTATGCACATTCCAATAGTGTATCTGAGCAACTTTCCCCTTATACCTTCACCAACAGTAGATTTTAATAGTCTTTTAAATACTTACCACACTAATTGGTGATAAGTAGCATCTCATTTTATTTACAGTTCCCTGATTACAGGTGAGGTTGAGCATATTTTATATGTTTATTAGGCTAATAAATTTTAGTTTTGTAATGTTTGTTAAATCTCATATACACTGTTTTCCCTGTTAGAAGTTTAATATTTCACAATACTTACAGTCAAATTCTAAACATCTCATTTGGTTTGTGTATCTGCCTGCATATTAGTCTAAAGAATATTCTAAAGAGGTCAGAAAGACAGTAGCATTATTTTTGTAATAGTGTGGGGGAGAAGTCTCCAATCACACCCACACCTTTGAGATTTTATCTGTTAAGAGGTGTATACTGTTTTGCGATCCCAGCATAACTTGGATATACAGATCAAAACTCTAGGACTACTAGTTAGGACTGTGTTCACTTAGGGCTGCTTCATCTTTTACCAGCCATCTGCTTAGGTGTGATGGTAATATATCAAATCAAAATGTATTTGTGTTAGATTAAGACATCTTAATCATGTTTCAACTGACTGAAGAAATTTAAATGTTCTGGGGCATGACCCCTAGTGAAATCTGGAGACCCTACAGTTTGTCAGTAGCATTAAGGTATACCGGATGCCTACAAGCTTATAGTCCTTGAAAGTATTTTTGTAATAGTCCCTGGAGACTGTTCTGGTGATGTGATAATAGCAATAATAGGAGTTTATTTTTATTGAACATTTGCACATGCCTGGGACTAACATCAGCATTTTAAAGCTCTTCTCCATATTGTGAGGTGAGCCCTCTCTAGCCTCTGGACTGTTCCTAGAAGTAGTGGCCGGTGGTCTGCAGTTATGTAAAGCCCACTTTAGAGCCCTTGTGTCTAGGAGCACTTGTGTGGCCACCTTACCCACTTTTGCTGCCTTCTTAGTGATGAGGATTAAAACTAAAAGATGGTAGTGACCATCCTCGTGTGGTCATTCATATACCCTAGTGATGGTGATATAGCTGCATATTTTCAGTTAATCTTTAAATTAGAAGAGATCTTTGACTATCTACAGCTTCCCTTCTCCTGAAGTGAATCCCCTCGATACCTAGCAGGTAGACAGGTCTCTGTGGAAATAGATTGAGTAACTGATTCACAAGGCCCTCAGTTCCACTTTCTAGTCATTAATAATAATAATGGAGAATATATATGAGAAACTATGTGAATTATTCATTTAATTCTCACAACCACCCTATGAGCTGGGATTTTATCTATTTTTTTTTTAGTGTAGAAAGATTGAAGCTTAGAGAGGTAAAGCAGCTTTCACAAAGTCACACAGCTTGTGATTTTTTTTTTCCTTTTTCTAAGTCTTTTCTTTGTTTTCATGCTAAGACCTTGCTTGAATCTCCCTTCTTTTCTTCAGGGACTGTTCCCATTTCAACGGGCAGATGCCCACTGTTTATCAGCCTCATGCTAGGAACTGGGTTGAAGCCAGAAATTGCTAATAGCACCTGTGACTCCCAAGTGTGTCTGTGGGCAGGGCTTAGGGAGGTACATATATGAGGAAAAGCCCCAAGGAAGAGGGTGCTAGTTGTTGGGTTCTCTTTGTATATAATCTTACAATCAGGAAAATTTTGCTAACCTCAAATCATTAAAATATTTGAAGTTTGGAGCCTGACAACAACTTAAGCATTATGTATTTGCACACAAAATGTACTCAATAAATTTTACTCGAATTTAGTTTTATTGACCTATCTCATTTTATAGTTCTGGAAACCGAGACCCTGAGATCAAGGGATGAGTGTCAGGACCAGAATGTGGGCTCTTAATTACTTTGTAACTGCATTCTGTAAACAATTAACTCCTTTACCCGAAGCAAAGGTGAAAGCTTATTAACTGTTTATAGAAAGATTATGGGAGTAATTTCTATACCACTATCTTTAGTAGTATCTAGAAGGAAAGAGCCTAATTTTTCAGTTGGAAAAATTAATGACTCTTGTCACATCAGGGGGATGTGGTATTCTAATGATTTGAATGTGGCATTGGGAGTTAAATGACTCAGATCTCTTACAACTACAGGAGGAAAGCTGAGCTTTCTCTAAACCTAGTACTAAAAATATCACACTGGTTTTACTATTGGGGCTGGAGTAAATATTTGTAAAACATTTACAGCAGAGGGCTACACAATAGAGTATTGTTAGTGTTTTCATTATACTGTAAATAGAGAAGGGCAAATTATCCAGTGAAATTTCTAAGTGGTATCCATTTGAGCACATTAAAATTTTTTGAGTGGTATTTGAAAAATAAAACAGTAGTGTGGCTTTAGATAATTAAAACTTTCATTTGTCCTTTATCTTCGTGCAAAAACCACAGACAAATTTTACATTGGAGAAATAAGGGTATGAGATTTTTCATATCTCTTCAGAATTGGCTGACCATACCCTGCTTAATAGTCTTTGTAATCGTCTCTCTCCCTATATAACCTTCATGACTCTCTAGTGTTAGTTTTCTCTTACTTGCTTCCGCCACTCCCAAGCTTTGCTCTGTTCCACTTACCCTTCCCTTTCAGATTCTTTTCTTCCATTCTTCTTCCATTTAATTAGATTTAGTGTCTGTTACATGCAAGGCACTGTTTTAAATGCTTAAGAACAATTCCAATCTTTAAGGAGTTTACAGCCTGGAGGTGGAAAGAGACATACATAAAATAAATTCAAGCTATTAGAAGTACAGATACTCAGAGAAAGACGAGTTGAATTCCAATGGTTAGACTTTGGATTCCCCTTCGAGGCTATATGCCTATGATCATTCCCAAAGTCAGACTTTTTTGAATATTTATAATGGTCATGTTATTCTGGTAAGGGATTAGAATTGTCTAAGAAAACTTGAGTTCTAGTCTCACTGCTTTTCTTGAAAAGAGAATGATACTTTATATAAGTAAATAATAAACCTGAATCATAGAATGATGCAACAGATCCTCATTCTTTTCACTATGACCAGCAGCCAGAGTTTAGGTCAAAAGAGCAGATTGCAGTTTGCATTTAATGGATTGTCTGACCTTGGTGTAAGTCACATTTTCTATGCTGGCCTTTATCACATTTTTTTAAAGGAAAGAGAAATGTATTATAAGTTGTAAATATATGAGGGCTGTCCAGAAAAAAATCCAGCCATAAATGCCTCTATTTTTCACATTATATGGCTGGATACTTTCCAGACAGCCCTTGTAATAATAAAAAGATTAACACATCAGATTACGTGATCTTTTCAAATTGAAATAATATAGGTAGAAGTCATTCTCAATGTGTGGAAGTAGTGTTATTTCAGAGGGTGTGTCCTTATTTGATAATTCACTGTGTGCACTGAGAAATATAATTATGAGAATGGGCTGCATATGTGAATAATACAGAGGGAGAAAGAATTGAGAACCATTGACTATAGAAGATCATATGCTATGATTTGGTGGTCCTCAATTCATGCGTGAGTGTATGGAAGGCTCTTTGACTTCCACAATGCAATTTCATTTTGCCACTTATTCACCTAACAAGTGTGCAGAGCAAATGGAGCTTCTCTTATTCACAGTGCAGACCACAAGTACATTTGGCACTTGCTAATGATCTCAGTTTTGAAGAATCTGCTCTTCAGACTGTGAAAAATGTAGATAATTGATATTCAGATGTCCCCTCTAAAGAAAACGTTAATGATTTATTCTTCTGTGTTTTTCAAGTGTGATTCTTGGATCAACTCAGATCATTAGAAAGCCATCTGCAACTCAAGTTAGTTATGCATTACATTGTATCAAATTTGTGAAAGTTTAATGAACTTTTAGTGGACACCACTACTCAGCCAGATGCTATGGACATACATACACACACACACACACACACACACACACACACACACAGACATGACTCTCATCCTCGAAGAGCTTATGCTCTAGTTGAAAAAAAAAGGGACCCATAAATAGATAATTTTAGTAAAATTTAATAAATCAGTAATAAGATATGAACAGGGTATAATATGAACTGACTGAAAGGAACTTAGTTTGGCCTGAAAATTCAAGGAAGATTTCTTAGAAATTATGCCTCTAAGCTTTGTATTGACTAATGCACATTGTTTAGCTATAAGTATTTGGATGCCATGGTAAGGGAGGCCTTCCAGGCAGAGGAAAACTTTGAGTGTTGGGGAACAGCACAATGAATGCAGTAAAATATACATAGTGCACTTATAAGAGTAGGTAAGAATAGGAAAAGAGATTAGAGATAATATAGATGCTGGTAATGGAGGGCCTCTCATGTGATGCTAGTTTTATATTTTCTGCTCTAATCAAGGGTTGTTATAAGAAATATTTTCACAGTAGTCATAAAACGTTGTCTTCTGGACATGATTTATTATGTAAGGATTTAGAAGATAAGTTGTTCACACAGCTTAGGAAAATTATCACTCTTAATGAAATTATTTTTTAACCATTTATCAATAAGAATTGTATATGCAACCCTTTATTGTTTTTTTTTAATTTTAATTTTTAAAAATTGGAGTTGACATTCAATATTATATTAGTTTCAGGTATATAGCATAGTGGTTAGACATTTATATAACTTACAAAGTGTTTCCCCCTATAAGTCCAGTGCCCATCTGGCACCATACATAGTTATTACAGTATTATGAACTATATTCCCTATGCTGTACTTTACACCCTCATGACTTTTCTTGTAACTACACATTTGTACTTCCTAATTCCTTCACCTTTTCACCCAGCTCCCCCAACCCTCCTCCCATTTGACAATCATCAGTTTGTTCTCTGTATCTATAAGTCTGCTTCTGTTTTGTTCATTTATTTTTTGTTCATTTTATTTTTCAGATTGCTTGTATAAGTGAAATCATATGGTATTTCTTTTACTTAGCATAATATCCTTTAGGTCCATCCATGTTGTTGCAAATGGTAAGATTTGTTTCTTTTTATGGCAGAATAATATTCCATTGTATATATGTACTACAATTTCTTTATCCAGTTGTCTATTGATGGACATTTAGGTTGCTTCCATATCTTACTTTGTAAATAATGCTGCAGTGAACATAGAGGTGCATATATCCATTAGAAGTAGTGTTTTGGATGTCTTTGGATAAATATCCAGAAGGGAATTGATGGATCATAAGGTATTGTTATTTTTAATTTTTTGAGGACTCTCCATATTTCCATGCTGTTTTCCATAGTGGCTGCACCAATTTGTAATCCACCAATAGTGTGTGAGGGTTCTCTTTTTTGCACATCCTCACCAACACTTGTTGTTGATTTATTCATGATATCCATTCTGAAGGTATATCTCATTGTGGTTTTAATTTGCATTTCTTTGATGATTAGTGATGTTGAATATCTTTCATATGTATTTTGACCATCTGTATGTCTTATTTGGAGAAATGTCTATTCAGGTCCTCTGCTCATTTTTTATTTTTATTTTTTTTTGTAGTGTTAGGTTGTATGAGTTCTTTATAAATTTTGGATATTAACTCCTTCTCAGATGTATCATTGCCAAATATCTTCTCCCATTTGCTAGGTTGTCTTTTCGTTTTGTTCATGGTTTCATTCCTTTTCTGTACAAAACAATTTGCTTGATGTAGTCTTACTTGTTTATTTTGTATTTTGTTTTCCTTGCCTGGGAAGATGTATCAGAAAAAAATATTACTAAAAGCAGTGTCAAAGAGTTTTCTGCCTATGTCTTCTTCTAGGAGTTTTATGCTTTTCAGTCTCATATTTAAGTTTTTTAATCCATTTTGAGTATAAGAAAGTGGTCATTTCATTTTTTTGTGACTATCTGTCTGGTTTTCCTAACACCATTTATTGAAGAGACTGACTTTACCCTGTTGTACATTCTTACTTACTTTGTTATAAATTAATTGACTATATAAGCATGGGTTTGTTTTTGGGCTCTCTATTCTGTTCCATCGACATATGTATTTGTTTTTATGCCAGTACCATGCTGTTTTGATTAGTATAGCCTTGTACTATTGTTTGATATCAGGTAGTGTGATACCTCCAACTTTGTTCTTTCTTAAGATTGCTGTGGCTAGTCAGGGTCTTTTGTGGTTCCATATACATTTTAGAATTATTTGTGCTAGTTCTGTGAAAATGACATTGGTATTTTGATAGGTATTACACTGAATCTATAGATTGCTTTGCATAGTATGGACATTTTAATAATGTTAATTCTTCCTATCCATGAACATGGTATATGCTTCCATTTATTTATATCTTCTTCATTTTCTTTCTTCAATGTCTTACAGTTTTATGAGTACAGGTCTTTTACCTCCTTGGTTAAATTTATTCAAAGGTTTGTTTATTTTTTATTTGTTCGTTTTTGTTTTTTTGATGCAATTGTAAATGGCATTGTTTTCTTAATTTCTCTTTATTACAGTTCATTGTTTGTATATAAAAATGCAACCAATTTCTGAATATTAATTTTTTTAAAATTCATTTTTATTGTTAGACTTATTGGGGTGACATCTGTTAGCAAGGATTACATAGGTTTCAGGCATACAATTCTACAGTGCATTGTCAACGTGATGTATAGTAAGTTCACCACCTAATGTGACTTCTCTTTTCATCACCTTATATTTAGCTTCCCCCCTCCTCTCCCACCCTCTCCCCTTTCTCCCTTCCCTAACCCTCTCGTCCCCAAATAAACATTAAACTATTGATTGTGTCCATGGGTTATTTGTTCATTTCTTTTTTTCTTTGCTTTCAGTTTTATATTCCGCATATGAGTGAAGTCATACAGTTCTTTGTTTTTTCTGTCTGGCTTATTTCACTAAGCATGATAATCTCCAGGTCCATCCATTTTGTTGCAAATGGCAATATTTCATCTTTTCTTATAGCTGAGTAATATTCCATTGTGTATATGTACCACAGCTTCTTTATCCAGTCATCTGTCGCAGGACACTTTGGTTGTTTCCATGTTTTGGCCACTGTGAACAGCGCTGCAATGAACATTGGGGTACATAAGTCTTTGCGGACAAAGGTTTTCAAGTTCTTTGGGTAGATCCCCAGAAGGGGGATTGCTGGGTCACATGGGAGCTCCATTCCCAATTTTCTGAGGACCCTCCACACTGCCTTCCACAGTGGTTGTACCAGTTTGCATTCCCACCAGCAGTGTACCAGAGTTCCTTTTTCTCCACATCCTCTCCAGCACTTGTTATTCCTTGTCTTGTTGATAATAGCCATTCTCACAGGTGTGAGGTAGTATCTCATTGTGGTTTTGATTTGCATTTCCCTGATAGCTAATGAGGATGAGCATTTTTTCATGTCTGCTGGCCATTTGTATTTCTTCGTGGGAGAAGTGTCTGTTTAGTTCTTCTGCCCACTTTTCAATTGGGTTGTTTGTTTTTTTGTTGAGTCTTATTAGCTCTTTATATATTTTAGATATTAGAGCCTTATCTGATGTGTTATTTGCAAATATTTTCTCCCATTCAATTGGCTGTCTCTTTGCCTTGTTGATGGTTTCTTTTGCTGTGCAGAAGCTTTTTAGTTTGATATAGTCCCATTCATTTATTTTTGCTTTTACTTCCCTTGCCTTTGAGGACAGGTTCATGAAGTCTTCCTTGAGTCCTAGGTCTATAAGATTAGTACCGATGTCTTCTTCCATACAGTTTATTGTTGCAGGTCTTATATGAAGGTCTTTAATCCATTTTGAGTTTTTGTATATGGAGAGAGTTCACAGCTCAGGTTCATTCTTTTGCATATGTTTTCCCAGTTTTCCCAGCACCACCTACTAAAGAGGCTGTCTTTTCCCCATTGTATGTTTTTTGCTCCTTTATCGAAAATTATTTGTCCATATATTTGTGGGTTTATTTCTGGGTTTTCAGTTCTATTCCATTGGTCTCTATTTCTGTTCTTCTGCCAGTACCAAGCTGTTTTGACTATTGATGCTTTGTAATATAAAT
>PVJL010017902.1:0-17195 GCA_004026885.1 Lyroderma lyra
CCCCCAGCGATTCAGGTTCAGCAGGTCTGTGTGGTCTGAACATTTGCATTTCTAACAAGTTCCCAAGGACCACATTTTGAACCACCTTTCTGAAGGATTTTAGATACATAGGTTTTCATGCCTGAGATAAAGACATGCTAAAAGGAATAAGATTGGGGAAAGTGAAAGACAAGTTTAGGAGGATTCTGAAGTGAAGGGATTGTATAACAGAAGACTGGGAGGAAAGAATGTAAAGATCTGTCTAAAGATTTTGGAATTTATCTCAGGATTTTAACTGGGAGTCATTGAATGTGTTAAGAGTGGTGACATGACATGATGAAAACCTTATTTTAAGACTATTTAATCTGTTTATAATATATTCCATGGTGTAGAGCAGGGAAGGGGAAGAGATGGACACAAAAAGGACATGTAAGAGTTTGTGAATTTATTTAGGTTGTTTAAAAGTCTATTTTATATACCATTCTTTCCAAACAGAGTTGAGGAAAGAAGTGCTTCTTGAGGAGTTAAATTTTGGTGAAGAATTGGGTCAGCATTCCTCACAGAAAAGAATACAGAGGCAAACAAATGGAATTTGGGATTCGGTCTTCCATTATTCAAGTTTTCCTAAAAGGTGACAGCATGGAAATCCTCAAGTCTGCTCAGAATCTGTGCCAATTTGATGGGAGAATCTGCAGATTTTCAAGTAGTAAAATGATCCATGGTGGCCTTCAGTCCAGCAGTGAGGAATTTTCTATTTATAATGTTGACTCAAAAGAAATCCAAATGTGCCCCACCCTGGAAGTGCATCACTAAGGGGGAATTTGCAATGTTTAAAAGTGGTTTATAATAAAATCACATTGAATTTTTTTTCTTTTTTTGCCTTTGTGAAAATAAATGCAATGTATGTGACACTGATTATATATCAGGCAAGAGAATTGTGCTCTGAGGACATACATGTGGACACTCCATTGAGCATCAACCAGGAGTTCTGCTCTGAGAGGCTTGGGCACATTGCTGCAAGAAACAAAATCAGTATGGGCCAACCTGAAAACCATCTTCTGGGAACTTTTAGAAAGGTAGATGAAAGAGATGAGAGACAAGGATGAAGCATTGGGAAACAGTTCAAGGAAGCTCCTTCGAGGACTCAAGTCATTATTTAACATTGATATAGGCATTTTTGAGGCCCCAGGGTAAGACCACAGGCCCTATCTGAAGGAGCCTAGAGTCCACATGGGGGTGGATATGGCTGAAAACAAACCTCTGGCATTTTAAAATGTCCCTGTACCTTTGTTCTTTGGGTTCCACTTCACTGGGCAACCCTTCTTCTCCTCTGTGGTTTTTCTCCTATTTCCTGCTTTTCTCCTTTTTCTTTAGCTACCACTCAGCTCCTTGTGGGTTGAATAATAATTTAGTACAAGTTCAATTTTTTTCCAAGATATTTTGCAATAAAATCTTATTGCTTTTGTTCTCTGTGGCAAGAGGGGTGGTGGCCTGGTATGACTGCCCCAGTTTTAAAGACAGAAAAAATAGGGAGAATGGATCAAGTGATTTGCCAAAGATGAAATAAATGAGACCAGCACCCAATACTTTTTACCCTAAGAACTGAAATAAATACAAGAGCTAGATTGTAGCAATTACTTGGAAAAGCACTGGAAAACATCATTCTTTGTGATCTCATATAAATGAATGTGGAATCAGAGAAGATGGCTATGCCAGTTTTTAATTCAATAGAGGTTTTGAACATATTTCTATGTCCTTTGTCACATCCTCAATTTTCTCTTGCACAAAATGGAGCTAATACAATAATTAGTATTTACCTTATAGGGTGGTTGTAAGGATTAAATGACTTAAAACATGTCAAGCACTTAGAATAGTACATGGCATCTAACAAGAACTCAATAAGTTTATTATTGTTTTTATTGTTGCTGAAATAGCAGTAACAATTTATTTTAAAGAGACAGCCACAATATTAAAATCTTCTGAAAATTTATACCAGACAATGCCTAGACACAAAGGAATAATACTGGTTTGCTGAAGAACCTTATTAGAATGAGGAAATAAGGGGTACAGATTGAGTTAATGAGTGGTCCACCACTCTTCCAGAATATTTTGGAAATTAAACCTTTTATTTTAGTGTATCTGAGCTGGTTGTGCCTATGCGAAAATGGAGCCCAAATGTTGCAGATGCCATCTCTGCTCCTACCTACCTGTACCTTCTTGTAGCAAAGAGGAAAAGTCTCAAATCAATAATATAAGCCCCATTTTGAGAACCTAGAAAAAGAAGAGCAAAATAAATTCAAAGCAAGAAAAAAATAAGGAAACAATAATAAAAATTAATGAAATTGGCAACAAAAAAAATAGAGAAAATCAATGAAACAAAAAACTGTTTTTGGAAAAAAAATCCATAAAATTGACAAACATATAGCAAGACTGACAAATAAAAAAGAATGAACAAACAGATTACTAATATCAGAAATTAAATAGGGGTGATCACAATAGCCTCCACAGACATCAAATAATAAGGAAATGTTATAGAAACTCTACACATGTAAATGTGACAACTTATAGAAAATGGCCCAAGTCTTCAAAAAGTGCAAACTAATACAACTCACCCAATAAGAAATAAATAATTTGAATAGCCCTATAATCATTAAAGAAATTGAATCTATAATTTAAAAAACTCCCTCGGCCCAAAAAATTGCCAGGCCTAGATGGTTTCATTGGAGAATCCTACCAAATGTTTAAAGAAGAGTTAACAGCAATTACACACAATCTCTTACAGAAAATAAAAGAAGAATACTTTTGAATTCATTTTATTAAACTAGTATTAGTTTGAGACCAAACTAGACAAAGACAGTAGCTTAAAAAGTAGATCTCTCATAAATACAGATACAAAAATCTTTAACAATATCTTAGTAAATAAATTCATGAAGATACAAAAAGAATTATACACTGTGACAAATTGGGGCTTATTCCAAGTATGAAAGGCTTGTTCAAATGTAAAAATCAATCAATGTAATCCACCATAATAACATGCTAAACAATAAAAATTATATGATCATATCAATTGGTTCAGAAAAAGCCTTTGACAAAATTCAGCACCTATTTGTAATAAAAGAAAATTATAAATAAAGAAAAATCTCAGAACTAAGAATAGAGGGAAACTCCCTCAACTTGATAAAGAATATCCAGCAAAAAAACTACGGCTAACATTATTTTAATGATGAAAACTGACTGCTTTCCCCTATCAGAAAGAAGTTTAAGGATGTTTGCTCTTTCCATTTTTATCCCATGAAGTATTGGAAGTTCTAGCCAGTGTAATAAGGAAAGAAAAAAAAAAGACATAAGGCTTGGAAAGTTAAAAATAAACCTGTTCCTATTTGCAGATAACATGATTATCTACGTAGAAAATATGAATAAATCTACAAAATACTCCTAGAATGAATAAGCAGGATACAAGATGAACATACAAAAGTCAATTACATTTCTGTATACTAGCAATGAACATATGAACATGAAATTAATACAATATCACTTACAATTCCTAAAATAAATTACTTATGTGCAAATGTAACAAAACACGTGAACTTGATCTCAAAGCCAAGGGAAGTAAATTGAAAATAAATGAGTGGGACTATATCAAACTAAAAAGCTTCTGTACAACAAAAGAAACCATCAACAAAGCAAAGGCAGCCAACTGAATGAGAGAAAATATTTGCAAATAATGCCTCTGATATGGGGCTAAAATCTAAATTATATAAAGAATTCATACAACTCAACAACAACAATAAAAAAAAAAAACACAAACAATCCAATTAAAAATGGGCAGAATACCTGAACAGACATTTCTCCCATGAAGACATACAAATGGCTGACAGATACGTGAAAAAAATGCTCAACCTCATTAGCTGTTAGGGAAATGCAAAACAAAACTACAATGAGATATCACCTCACATCTATTAGAATGGCTATTATTAACAAGACAAAGAATAACAAGTGTTGGAAAGGCTGTGGAGAAAAAGGAACCCTCAAACATTGCTGGTGAGAATGCAAATTGGTACAACTGCTATGGAGGACAGTGTGGAGGTTCCTCAGAAAACTAAGAATGGAGTTACCATGTGACCTGGCTCCTACTTCTGGGTATCTACCCCCAGAATGTGAAAACTTTAGTCTGCAAAGATATATGTACTCCAATGATCATCACAGCACTGTTCATGGTGGCCAAGTCATGGAAACAACTAAAGTGTCCTTTGATAGATGACTGGATAAAAAAGTTGTGGTACATATACACAATGGAATATTGCTCAGCTATCAGAAAAGATGAAATACAGCCATGCATGACAACATAGGCCTTGAGATCATCATGTCAAGTGAAATAAATCAGATAGAAAAAATCAAGAGAAAAAAAAAATCAAGAGCCATATGACTTCCCTTACATGTGGAATATAAAACTGAAAGTAACGAAGAAACAAAAGCTCATGGACACTGTCAATAGCTTAGTGGTTACCTGAGGGCAAGGGGGAGGGGAGTGGTGAAGGAGGAAGGGGCCATCAAATATATGGTGATGAAAGGAGAACTGACTCTGGGTGGTGAGCATTCAATGCAACACATGTACAATGTATTGTAGAGTTGTACACCTGGAACCTATGTGATTTTTGCTGACCAATGTCACCCCAGTAAATTTAACAACAAAATTTTTTTTTTAATTTTAAAAATATTTGTGACTGCCACAGTTTGGCTTGGAATGTAAAAAGCAAAATCAATAATATACCTAACTATAAAAAAAAACCTACACAACACTGATGAAAGAAATCAAACAAGATACACATAAATGGAGATATATACCATGCCCATGGATTGAAAAATTTGGTGTAGAAAAAATGTCAGTGCTCACCAAATTTATATACAGGTTTAATGAAATTCCTATTAAAGGTCCACCAAGGTTTTTTTGTAGATATGGATAAGATTGTTCTATAATGTATATGGAAAGGTAAAGGAACTAAAATAGCTAAAACAGTCTGGAAAAAGAAGAATAAAGTGGGAAAAATAATTCTACCTACTATTAATGCTTACTAAATAGCTACCATAATCAGAACAGTATGGTTGACAGAGAGATAGGCATATAGATTAATGGAACAGAATAGAGAACCCAGAAATCCATTTACATAAATATGCCCAAATGATTTTGGACAAAGGTGCAAAAGCAATTCAAAAGAAGAAGGACAGTCTTTTAAACAAATGGTGCTGGATCACAAACTTAAATGCAAAACATAAAACAATAAAACATTTTAGAAAAAAACAACAGAGCAGAAGATCTTTGCTAGATCCAGGCAAGAAATTCTTAGACTTGATACCATGACCATGATCTATAAAATGAAAAACTGACAAATTAGACTTAATCAAAATTAAGAACTTTTGCTCTGTAAAAACCTTGTAGGAAGATGCAGAAGGAAGCTACAGACTGGGAGAAAATATTTGCAGACCACATATCCGAAAGAGGACTATTATCTAGAATATATAAAGAATTATCAAAATTCAACAGTAAAATAGAAACAAACCAATTAGAATAGGGGCAAAAGACCTGAACAGACATTTCACTAAAGAGAATATACAGATGGCAAATAAGCACAAGAAAAGGTCTTCAACATCATGAACCATTAAAAAAATGATATTTAAAATCCTTCTGAGATATCACTACATCTATCAAAACAGCTAATATAAAAAACACTGACAACATCAAATGCTGACAAGGATGCAAATAAACTGGATGACTTATAAACTATTGATGAGAATGTAAAATGGCACAGCTAGTTTGGAAAATAATTTGCATGTTTCATTTAAAAAAGTATTTGACAAATTATCATTACCACTGGGGGTAACTGCATGGGAGAAATCTACAATTATCTTAAATAAAAAGTTTACTTTAATAAAAATATAAAAAGTAAACCTCAAGTTTTGAAGTGGCTGTACTATTCAACTATCTCTCTTCATCACTGACATCTACCAGATGGGAGTCAATAGTGACTTGGGTTAGGGAGGAAGTGGTGGAAATGGTGAGAAGTGAGTGATTTCTGGGTATATTTTGAAGGTACAACAAACAGGATTTGCTGATAGATCAAACACTGAAATAAATGAAGGGATTGAAACATGACTCCAAATTCATCCTGAACAATCTGAATTATAGATTCATTATTTACTGAAATGGGGAAGATCAAAAGAGGAGCATGTTTAGGAGAAAATTTGGAATTTGGTGTTGGATATGTTGAGTTTGAAATTCCTAGTAAACCTCCAAGTGGAAATGTACAGCATGCAGTTGGATACATGTGTCTAGAGTTAGGAAGACAGGTTAGATCTGAAGAATCAAAGTGAGGAATCATTAGCACATGGATAGTATTTCATCATAAGTTTAGATAATATTGCCTAGGTAATACGCACAGGAGAGAAGCAGCCTCTCCAACGTTTAGAGGCCAGAGAAATGCAAAGAAAGCAGCAAAGACACAGAGGTAATGGCCAATGAGACAGAAGAGAGCCATGAAAAAATGGGGGTTTGGAAACCAAGGATTAACTCTGACTGTCTCTCCTTGACCTTTTTCACAGAGGTACTGACTGGTAGTTTCACCCTCAGCCCTTTTAACTATCATGTATATTCAGATTCTCCCCCAAATTATTATCTTAAGCACTGAGCTCTTCCTTGAAGTTTCAACTAGTGAAAACCATTGATTATTGGACATAAATGTTGAGACAGCATTTGGGTACCTGTTCTAGTTATTCATTAAGCCTAGCAAATCATCCATAAACTTGGTGGCTTCAAACAATAACAATAATTTATTATCTCTTACAGTTTCTGTGGGTCAGGAACTTGAGACTGGCTTGGTTGGGCAGGTTTTGGCCCAGGATCTCTCAGATGGATGCAGATGGCTGGGGTTGAAATCATCTGAAAACACACTCATTCACACAGTCTGGCACCTGGACTGGGAAGACTCAAACAATTGGTGCAGGTACACCTCATCAATCTTGGGGTTATACAATAAACAATGCAAGTGCAGGGTATGGCATTTTAAAGCATAAACAAAATGGTATCCATCACCCTCCAACTCTCTGAGCTGGCACAGTCTGAATACATACCAGAACTCAGTGGTTTGGAACTAGAATCAGATGTTGGTTTTTCCACATATGGGACAAAATCTTACCAGATAGGATTGGATTATCTTTATGTGTCTATCCCAGGCAGTCTGTTCTTCTGGAATGCTATTGCACCAAAGCCAACATGGTTTATATCAAGCCCTAAAAATCACATTCCCCCATGTGACATATAACAGACAAAATTCACCATACTAATAATTCCTACAAGCCTTGCTGTGAGCTTTGAAGATTGTCATTGCATGAGCATCTATATATCAGGGTTATCAGGTGTTTCACTTCACCAAAACCAACATCTCAGTTTTTATACCTGTTGTCCTATCCTAATCTGGAATAGTGGCCCCTTTACTCACTCTCAAGTGGCCTGGCTACCTGATAAATTACATATATAACTTCCTCCCCAAATCAGATTGTTTCAGAATTCGGCTGGATGTACAAATTATTTCTTCAGCAAGCAACAGACTGACATATCACCAAAGGTTTCTGAAAGGGAAAAGAACCAGTTTTTCCCTGAGTATGAGGGCAAGGGACACATAAGAGCACAATGTATTCAATTTCAAAAGGGGCTACAGATAGACACTAAGTGCAAAGTCATTACCTTTGTAATAGTAATAAGTAAAGTGTGTTGAAGCTCTCCTAACCCATCTCAGCTTACTTGATCCGCCTGATTAATGTTCTCCACTGGAAACAACACTAATGCCCAGGCCCTGAAACTGCTTGTGGGTAGAGAGCAACTCTCTAAGATGCCAGGATACTTCTGTTCCCACTGGTTGAACTGCATATTTAACAAAGAGTGAGCTGAATTTTTCCCTAAACCTTTTTATACTTGTAATTATCATTATAATTCTGTAATCTAATTAGTTGTGACCTAAATTGATTCAAAAAATACTATAAAAATCCTGAGAGTTATTGGATAGACTTGGCTAACACAAGTTGCTGGGGGTAAATAAAAAGGCTGTTGGTTTGGATGTATTAGATTCAGGTGTAAAATATTAGGTGAACATGATCAAACTCTATAGAGTCTTTATTCATATTTCCTCCCCAAATATGAGGAAATTGTAAGTTGTGGTTATTCAACATCTTTTGAAATCCCTTCCTAGGTTTGGAGAATTTTCCTTCTCAAGTTGAAAGTCAGAATTCATTTTCCCCATCTCCCTTGCAGCTTGAGAACAGGCATATGACCTAGGCTTTGCCAATCAGGATTAAAGGTGGAAGTGAGTGGGTTCCATGGGGAGTTGTTTGAGGGGTGAGTGGTGGAAGAAGGATCCATCATTATGGGAGACAGCAATGGCAGAGCTTTTGTTGCTCTCTGCGAGGGAGAAGTCAGCAGTGCAGATGGTTTGTGAGTGCTATTAGTAGCTGCATTTTAGACACATTAAGTTGAGATTGTATTAGGCCGACTAGACAAGAAGTCCCATAGGGAGGTGAATATCCTAATATGAAGTTTAGGAGAGAGGTCTGAGCTAAAGACACAAATTTGGGAAGTATCGATATACATGTGGTGTTTTAGACCATGGGTTTGGATAAAATCACCCGGGGAGTGACAGGGAATAGGAAGAGACATGAAGACCAAGTCTGGGGGTGCTCCAAAGCTTAGAGGTTGTGAAGATAAGGAAGTACATGAAAGGAGAGTGAGAAACAGTAAGGAAAAAAGCAAACCGAGAGAGGTAGTGTTTCAGAGACCAAATAAAGAGTTTAAGACGGGGATGATGATCAACTATGTCACTATTGCTGGTGGTCAAGTAGGAAGAGGCCTAAGAACTGACCATGAGACTTGGCAACATGGAAGCCATTAATGTCCTCAAGAAGAGCACTTTCAGGGCTTTATCTTTGGCTACCTGCAGTTCATATAATCATGTGTTCCCATTCAGGGACTGGACTGTTGGGACAGCTCGATCAGCTCCCACCTCAGTTGGGTGGCTTGTTTCTTTCTTTCTTTTCTTTTCTTTCTTTCTTTCTTTCTTTCTTTCTTTCTTTCTTTCTTTCTTTCTTTCTTTCTTTCTTTCTTTCTTTTTTTTTTTTTTTTTTTTTAGAGGTGAAACCAAGAAGCAGTTTGAAAGGAAAATAAAGTGAAACAAAAAGAGTTTATTAAAAAGGGAAAGTACACTCCAAAGAGGTAGGAATGGGAGGTGGCCTGTTTTTAAAGTTCTTTCCCCAAACTGGACAACTGTTATCAAGGTTGGCCATCCCCCAGCCTGTATCCAGGTATGAAATCTTCATGGTTCTGTGTACCTGTTTGGTCCTACTGCCCTGACTTCGATTCCTTTCTTCCTGTCTGGCACTAGGAGATTCTTCTCTTATCCTTTTCTGAGCTCATGCATGTATTTAAATTCTGGAGATATCGTTTTTCAGCATTTCTCTGTGTTGGTAATAGCAGTGAGGTCTTACTCATGAGCTCAGTCTGTCTTGTTGCTGGAAGTGGTCTGCTGTTGATTCTTTTTAGAATGTTTCAGAAGAACTCTCCAATCTCTCTTTTTTCTGATTTACTTCCAGCATTCTTGTGATGGGGGCTGGTAGGGTCAGGGGATGATCTATGCAACATTCCTAATATAGACAATACTCCATCATGAAAACAAATTATAGAGACACATAATTTATGTAAAATTAGTCCCCAAAAGAAAAGATAGGCTCTTAATGATATACAATGTAAATGTCAGACAGTAACTTGAAAATTAGGGTCAGAAAATAGTGACCTTTGCATTCTGTCAAATATGTCCTTGGGATAAATTGCATTTTTATTGCCTTATATTGTATTACATCACTGCAATTATATGAGACTCTTGTTGGAATTTTGAATGCTTCTCTTTATCATTTTAAATATGCATGTATGTTATATATGGCAATTAGAGTGTTCTATAAACAAAATTGTATAAAAATTTTGAAAAATGTGATGATTTAGTAATGTCTAGAAATATGTTGCAAAATAACAGAATATAAAAGTAATTATACAGCTTCTAAGAGTAAATACCTAAAGCAAATCAGACCATCATATTACAACTTGGACAATGGACTCCTTTATTTAATATGTCATTATTCCAAGAGAAAAATTAAAAAAAGAAATCCTCAAAAATAAAAATTATTTTGATAATTTCCAATTTCTACCAGCAATTTCACTAATGTATAGAAATCATGGTTTAAAACTACTCATGGTTTTTTGCAAACAATAATTAAAGTGTAACAGAAGTTTGTATTTTTCATGGTGTACAGTTTTGAAAAAGTAGTAAAAATGATCCTTTCAGCTTTTCTCAGATACGTTGAGAAAAATGCTGATAAAAAAGAAAGGGAGGAAAAAAATGCTAGAATTCTATAACACAAACAAAATACACAAGCTATTTTTCTAACTTCACATTGTTCAGGAGAATGACAAAACACCAATTTCCACAAGATGGTCCGTCTTACAAATATGGAACACTTCCCATTCAAGTAGGTATCTGGGGCATTCTGGGTAAGTCAGCCAAAACAGGTAGCACTAGTATGTAAATTAAAATAGCAACCTTCCCTATTCTGAGTATTCATCCATGACACTGACACACTGCAGAAAGGATGCCAGACTTCCACTGAAATAAATCTCAAATTTGTAGCCTGCTGCAAGTTCTCCAAAAAGCACCACTTCCAGCACGTAGGGTTCCTTTGTTGGTGACATGCAGTCGAACGGAGGAAGTAACATACCATTTGGCATCCTCCAGACAGGTATATGAACCGATTTATTCTGGGGCCTTGTACAGATTTCTCAAGATGTTCAAGATCTGCACGCACTATGTGCTGCAACATGCAAGTGGCACATAAACAAACCTGTGTTGATTTCCAGGAAAATGTAATTATCATTTCAGAAGAAACATCACATTTGTCTCAACCCAAATGACTTGCAAAATAACAAATTGCAGTTTGTCAGTATTGCCTATAAGACAACTACTTGATCTCTGGAAGTGCAGACACAACCATATCTTCAAAGGAGGCCTAAGCTATTGTAGCATACATTGTCAGGGTTTTACTGTGTCCCCTTGTCCTTACTACTTCAGTGCCTTCCAGCCTGACTTCCACTTGCTAGAGCCTGCATTTCTTTGCTTTTTCTGGCCCCTGCAGTCTGCACTGCCCTCTCTTGCACCAGGCCAGAAGTGCTGGGGAATAAATGCCTGTTGCCCACAGTGATTAACTGGCTTGATACCACACTCTTCAGGGTGCCTTCTTATCCTTGTTTCATTTTATTGCTCCCTTGGACCAATTCTCAAATCAGCCACATGTACTTGAGTCCTTGTTTCCAAGTTGGCCTCTGGAGGAACCCAGGCTAAGACAATTATCTTCTTGCAGAGGTCCTGGCAACTTAGCATTTTGGCAGGGTTCAAGATGTCAGGGTTTCACCCTCAGCTAATATCATACTGAACAGGGAAAAGCTGAAGCCCATTCCCCTAAAATCAGGAACAACACAGGGATGCCCCCTGTCACCACTGCTATTTAATATAGTACTAGAAGTTCTAAACTAGAGCAATCAGGCAAGAGAAAGGAATAAAAGGTATCCAAATTGGGAGAGAAAAGGTCAAATTGTCACTATTTGCAGATGACATGATCCTTTATATAGAAAATTCCAAAGACTCTACCAGGAAACTATTAGAAACAATAAACAAATACAGCAAAGTTGCAGGAACAAAATTGATGTACAAAAGTTAACAGCATTCCTATATACAAACAACGAATCTTCAGAAAAAGAAATGAAAGAGTCAATGCCTTTTGCTATAGCAACAAAAAGAATGAAATACCTGGGAATTAACATAACAAAGAATGTGACAGACTTACACAGAAAACTATAAGACACTTTTGAAAGAAATTGAAAAGTACACAAAGAAATGGGAAGATATTCCATGTTCATGGATAGAAAGACTTAACATTATTAAAATGTCTATATTACCCAAAGCAATTTACAGATTTAATGTAATTTTCATAAAAATCCCACAATCATACTTTCATGAAATAGATTTTTTAACTGATCAGATTTATATGGAACCATAAAAGACCTCAAATTGCCAAAGCAATACTACATAAAAAGAATAAGGTTGTGGTATCACACTCCCCAATTTCAATTTACACTACAAAGCATCAATAACCAAAACAGCTTGGCAGAAAAACAGACACACGGACCAATGGAACAGAGTTGAAAACCCAGAAATAAATCCACAAATTTATGGACAAATAATTTTTGGTAAAGGAGCAAAAAAAAAAAAATGCAATGAGGAAAAGACAGCCTCTTCAATAGATGGTGCTGGGAAATGTGGAAAAAACACATTGAAAAGAATGAGCTGTGAATCATATACTAAAATTAACTCAAAATAAATCAAGATCCAAAACAATAAACTGTATAGAAGAAAACATCAGTACTAAACTTATAGACCTCAGGCTCAAGGAAGACTTCATGAACCTGACCTCAAAGGTAAGGAAAGTAAAAGCAAAAATAATTGAATGGGACTATATCAAACTAAAAAGCTTCTGCACAGCAAAAGAAACCATCAACAAAGCAAAGAGACAGCCAACTGAATGGGAGAAAATATTTGCAAACAATGCATCTGATAAGGGTCTAATATCTACAATATATAAAGAACTATTATGACCCAACAACAAAAAAACAAACAGCCCAATTAAAAAGTGGGCAGAGGACCTAAATAGACACTTCTCCCACGAAGAAATACAAATGGCCAGCAGATATATGAAAAAGTGCTCATCTTCATTAGCTATCAGGGAAATGCAAATCAAAACCACAATGAGATACCACCTCACACCTGTGAGAATGGCTGTTATCAATAAGACAAGGAATAACAAGTGCTGGAGAGGATGTGGAGAAAAAGGAACCCTTCCACACAACTGGCAGGAGTGCAAGTTGGTACAACCTCTATGGAAGACAGTGTGGAGGTTTCTCAGAAAATTGGGAATGGAGTTACCATGTAACCCAGTAATCTCCCTTGTGGGTATCTACACAAAAATGTTGGAAACCTTAGTCTCCAAACGCTTATGTACCCCAATGTTCATCGCAGTGCTGTTCATGGTGGCCAAGACATAGAAACAGCTGAAGTGCTCTTCAATAGGTGACTGAACAAAGAAGCTGTGGTACATACACATAGTAGAATATTATTCAGGTATAAGAAAAGACTAAATACTGCTATTTGCAACAAAATGGATGGATGTAGAAATCATCAGGCTAAGCAAAATAAGCCAGACAGAAAAAAACAAGAACCATATGACTTCTCTCATATGTGGAATATAAAACTGAAAGCAACAAACAAACAAAAAACTCATGGACACAATCAATAGTTTAATAGTTATTTGGAGGTAAAGGCGTGGGAGAAGAGGGAGGGGGAGCGAAAGGAGGGAGTGGGAGCCAAATATACGGTGATAAAAAGAGAACTCACACTGGGGGGTGAACATACAATGCAACAAATAGACAATGCACTGTAGAATTGTACACCTGAAACCTATGTAACTCTTGATAACCAATGTCACCCCAATAAGTCTAACAATAAAAAATAATTTTATATTAAAAAGATGTCAGGGTTTCAGGTGAGAAAGACATATACTAGAATACTGTGTCAATTGAGCACATATTTTCCAGTTCACCACTTGTCTTAAAAGTTATTTTTGCATTCCAAGTTCACATCCATACACCTAGCATGTCTCCCTTCTTTACTGCTCAGATCAGCCTTGATACAAGGTTTCTATGCTTCTAGCTGGCCACAAGTTCTCCAGTGCCTAAAACATCCACAGGCCGCCTTCATATGACAGTGAAGCCACTAATAGTCATGATAACACAATCATCCATTTGAGAGGACAGCCTAAGGGATGAAAGTTGACTGTGTTTGGAAGCAAAGTTGTGAGTGGAGAAAAGGCCAGAATGGAATTAATATTGATCCATACACTTTGGAATTTAAAATACAAATTAAAATAATTAGGTTATTTTGTTTGAAAGTAACAAAGAGTCACTCTGGTTGCCTTGAGTCCTGTGGGCCTAAGAACACATGTGAAAGTAATCACCTTCTTCACCATCAATTTGACAAATGTTCACTGAATGTTTAGTATATGGGAGGCACTATTCTAAGTGTTTTACATGTATTAACTTATTTATTCTCTAAAAAACACAAGTAGGCATTATTATAATCTCTGTTTTATGGATGAGAGAACTGAGAGATTAAATAGAACTGACAGTACTCTTCATCTTGTGTTCACACCTAGAAGGAAAGGCAAGAATGGCAGCATGGGTGCCCTCAGGGGTGCTGGAATGGTGCTGGGGGGAACCTCTTCATTGCCAGCTCATGGCTTCATGACCACCTTCTTTGGGTTCTGCTATTTCTATGATTCTTAGACTTTGAAAACCATGTTAGGATCCATATTTGAAGAGAGGTGGATAAGGTGACAGGCTTTTAAAAAGTCTTTGTAAACTTTTTAAATTGAAGAATAATACATATAAAGACAAGAGCAAATGTCCTAATGTGCAGCTCAATGTATTTTTACAAAGTAAACACATCTGTGTAACTCCCAACCAGATCGAGATATTTAACAGGAGGCTTTTCTGAGGGCTGTGGAAGTGCCCATTACCATTCTGTAGTTCATAGGTCATATGATCAAAGAAGACACTTTTGAATGATGACAACAGCATCCTTTTTGCATATACTAAGCCCTAGAGTGGTCAAGTGCCACGCACGAGGCCATGTAATTAGATAGTATCTGGTTTTTTGTTTTGTTTTGTTCTAAAATGTCAGGAAGTTTTTTGTTGCTTAATTAAGTCAGTGCATGTGGATAAACCATCCCATCTCCCTACTTTCATGTATTTGTCCAACATGCCACATTAACATTTCTTATTTTGTGCTTGCTTTATGATCAAACCACCTAGGACCATGATTTCTCCCAGAATCTTTGTGCCTGGTGCATGGAAAGATAGCTCTTCCCTCATTTCAGTGGCCAGTGACAGCCTGTGGACATGTGACATTTGTCAGCAGAGAGCATAGGGTTGGTGCTTTACCCTTCCACAGAGCGTCCTCCACTATCTTTCCCACTGCCATTAGTATTCTGAGAAATCAGAACTTGTTCCACCTAAGGTTCTCATAACAGAGACCACCAGGATTGCCTTCCCCTCCATGATGTAAGGTGTGGCTAGAAAGCAGCTGCCCAGCCAGGGAGTCTATTTCCCAGGCCCTCAAACTTGGTCATTTGACTACTTGTTACCAGTGGAATGGGAGTGGAAATACACTTTTCACTTCTAGGCCAAGGTGTGTCTTCTGCAGGGTCTCTTTCATCATCTATTGACTCTGAGGCCCTAGCACTAGATGGGAGGAGCTTGGGCCCCTGAGCAAGGCCTTGGAAGGCCACCTACTGACCAAGAGTCCTGGCATTACACTTGACATTAATGAGAAATGAATGGTTAATGGGTTTACCCACTGAGATGCTAGTGGTATTGTAACTAATAGTCATAGCAGGGTTAGTGGAGGGGATCTCGATTTTTTCAAATGTCATTTTTAAAATCATCTCTTGCCTTTTCTAGCTACTGAAGACCACAGCAACCAGAACCCCTTACTTTCACAGGAAGGACAATTCCTAGATACTATATGTAGAAAGATAAGAAACTGATTTTTTTTAAATAAATAAGAACACATTTTCTGGAGCCATGCATCTTTTTTAAGATTGTCTTTAGGAATCCCTGAGGCAGTGGGGAAAGATTGGTCCATAAAGAGTAAAGAAAGCCCAGATTTCAGTTGCTGAGTTCAGATTGGCACCCTGTACTTCCCTATTTGCTAAAATGTTGGACCATCACCTGTATTTGTAATACTGTTTTTATCAATAGAAATGCAAATTTCTATTTGAGAAAGCTTGTCAATAAAGAAAGTGACCTTTATTCATAGTGTTCTCTGACCTATTTAAATAAGATATGAAAAATATGACAAGGGAGTGCCCTTTATTATGCTGGTATCAGGCAATAATCAACAGCAATGAGACCACTCTTTTCTTAGCGTTTTTATCTCACACAACCACAGTAGGGGCACCAAGAAAATGGCTTCTGGCATTAGACCCTATCTCTACCACATACAAACCAAGTGGCCTTGAGCAAGTTACTTAATTTCTCTATGCCTCAGTAGCTCCATCTATAAATGGAGACAACCAGATATCTACCTCTTAATGTTGTGGGAATTAAATTTTTAACACAGGTAAAGCTGTTGGAAGAGTGCCTGGCAGGTAGGAAGCCCTCAATAAATGTCAGTTATTGATATTATAGTGCTTTAAAGGCCCTGATTTGCCTGTGGTATATTTGAATTTGTGTTATAATATAAAAAGGAAAGCAAAGAATTCTCTCACTGGGTCAAATCTGGGGTCCTTTCTCTTTCTCCTAAGAATATCAAAGGGCAGCCCTCTGGGGCTGGGGGCTAGGTGGCTGGGGGCTTCTCTTTTGATACTAAGCCTAAGTTGAATCAGTACAACATATTTAAGAAATTTACTAATGTACATTGACAATTTCAAATACCTTTTGCCTTACTGACTCAATTTCTGGGAATGAATCTAAATATATTCTAATACATCTTATTTGCTCCAAATACAGAAAAAGTTGTAAGGTACAATTGTGTCCTTTCAGAGTGATTTATAATAGCTAGAAATTGGACTGCTCAGGGTTCTAATAGGACATAGTTTAAAAAAAAAAAAACCAAGATAAATTCTGTTGCTGAAACTTACACAAGAAAATAGTAATTAGGAAAACTGCAATGATATGGAATAGGCTTATGATGTGTTGTTCAGAGGGAAAGAGCAATATTCAAAAGCATATCTAAAATGTGAATACAACTGAAAAACTAACAGAAGTGTTATACTAGGAAAGAGACTGGAAATAAAACCTAATCTGGAGTTGCATCTTGGGAACTGGGGGCTAGGGAGCAGGGTCTGAGCCAAATCAGCTTCTCATTTAAAAAGGCAAAGTAAGGCCATGACAGTGTCCCTGGAATGGCTGACAGCCAAATCCAGGGAAGCCAAATAAAGTATGAACTTTAAAGGCTACAGAGTAGAGCAGCTTCTGGGTGTGAACACTGGAGTTAGGGGACATTCAAGGGGAGGCA
>PVJL010017903.1:0-17188 GCA_004026885.1 Lyroderma lyra
CCAAGTAATATAAAAAATAGAGGCATTTGTGGCTGGATTTTTCTGGAGAGCCCTTATATATGTATGTGTATGTGTGTACGTGTCTGTATGGATGTACATGCATAGATGTGTGTTCAGTCCATTGCGGTCACGTTATTGCAGCTTTTCTGCTCACAGACACCAAAGTCATCCTTGACATCTCTCACACCTCACGTGTATTCTATCAACAAATCCTGGCAGCTCCCCTTTTGAAATATTTTCAGAATCCAATCACTTCTCACCCTTCTACGGGCAACCACCTTGGATTAAACTGTCGTTATCCAGATTATTATACTACAACTGACCCTCATGTTTGCCCCTCTAGTCTAGTCTCAAGACAGTAGCTAAAGTAACTGTTTACATTTCAAGTCATAGCGCGTTTCTCCCCTGCTCAGATTCCCAGTGGCTCCCCACGGGCCTGACTGTGCAGCGGGCCCTGGACGGTTTGGCTGCCAACCCTCTCTCTGGCCTCATTTCTCACCACTCACCTCCTTGCTCCTTCTGCTGTCTCTCCAAGCTCTGTGGTTAGTCTTCCCTCTCTCTGAAGCCAATCCCCTGGAACCCTCACGAGTCCCTCCCTCATTTCCTGCAGGTCTCTCTGCTCACATGACACTTTATCAGAGAGACTCTCCCTGACCACACTGTGTACATTCATGCACCTCCCTAGGCACTCTCTATCCCCCTCGTTCTTCTGTTGATACCCCTTATTCTGATTTTTTCATGAAAATAATTTCCTTCATAAATTAATGTGTATGTGTAAATGTGTATCATATTCCACATATATGTCATAGGTACATTTTTATATATACACATATTCTCATTACACATATTTCCAGGAGTTGGGAAACTCCTGGTTCAGAACCAAATGTAACCCTGGCCTGTTTTTTAATAGCCACCAGCTAGAAATTATTTTTATGTTATTGAAAATTATAAAAAGAATCTTAAAAATGAATAGACAACAGGAACTGAATGTGCCCTGCAAAGCCCAAAATATTTACTATCTGGCCCTTTACAGACAAGGCTGGCAGCCCCTTCTTGTGTATATTGCCTGTGTCCTCCCACTGGAATGTAAACTCCTTGAGGGCAGGGACTTGGTTTAGTTCACTGTCATATCCTCAGGACATAGGATAGTGCCTGGCACCAAGTAGATACCAAATATTTATTTGTAAATGAATGAAGGAATGGAGACAATGAGGCTTAGTGAGGTCTGGCAACTTGTCCAGGGTCACATGGGAAGTTGGCAGATGAAACAGAATTCAAGTCCAGGTTCACCTGGTTTCACAAAAGGATGCTGAGGTCCAGGAGCTGCTTGGAGCAACGATTGGAACCTCCTTGTTTTGTATCCAAAGGCTTCCCATTACATTGTCTCCAACATTTCTTTGCTTCAAGTAAAGGACCGTGTGGGGCAAGGCATAGAAAGATAGACACGGTGCCTTGCAGAAAATCGTTACTATTTATACCACAATAACACTTACATATGAAGTCAACCATATTCTATGTGCTCTCTTATACATACATCATCTCTTAGTAGCTTCGCCAAATTTCTGTAGAAAGTAAGGCAAGTACTCTGTTCTCCTTATCCATATTACACAACTGAGTATCAGGGAGGTTAAGAGAACTGGCTCTCACAAATACTGAGCAGCAGAAAAAGAATAATCCAGATTTATGACTTTTAGTACAGAACTTTTCACTCTACCAAAGAACCTACGTTCCCACAACTCTACTGATGTGCTACCATGGATGTGGAGGGATTTTAATTGACTGGCAGTCACAGCTCAGGAACTTCTAAGAAACCAGAGTTGCTTTTACTCGGAGGTCTATGACTTGCAGGAAAAACTCCTCCGCTATAAATGGCCAAAGGCCAATGGCCAGAGGCAGCAGCAAAGTCAGAACTTTGAAACTGAAGCAATGAGGAGCTGAATGGTCCAGAAAACTGTATCCTGGACTTTGATTGATGTGCCAATCACACAGGATCTTCGAGCCGCCAGATCTGTGGCCATCTTAAAAAAGGAAGCCAAGAAACCTGACAGATAGCTTAGCTGACACCAATGCCCACAGCTGTCGTCTCCTGGACTAGCTGCTGCATCTCATTAGCCTTCATGCGAGGCAACTGACTTTAGAGCTTAGAGTGCCTGGCTGACAAACGACGTGCTTCATGGCTGCCAACGGCCGGCCCTGCTAACTGCATGGGTGTCGGTGACTGTATCGTTTCATACAGGATGGAGGTCATGAGACCACACCCCGGCGTTCACTTGGACTTGGCACGCAGCTGTATGCTGGTCAACAACCAGCTCAGAATGTGCGCAGTGGTCTGATTTCAAATGTCTGTCTCTTTGTCCCGATGAGTTTCCCTACACTTTGTCAGGCTATGTGTGAACTTCCTTTTTTTTTTTTTTTTTTCAGATAATGTACTTTGTATAAACAGCAGCAGCTGAGAGCACTGTGTAGATTTTGTCCATTTCTCATCGCTTTACCCAACACTTAGGAAATTGTGAAATTAAAACAAAGTGTCATTCTCAATGTTAGGGTAGGCAGGGTTTTATAAGTATTAAACAGCTATGATTATTAAATCAAATTTAATAATTAGAATGTTATAAAGTGTTGATTGGCTAGAAGAAAATCATTCTAATGTTTTCTCCAAATAATTTACAGGGAGACTTGGGTAAGAAAAACTAATGAACTATCACGCCATCTCAATAAGTCTAACAATTAAAAAAAAAATGGTGAACTACATTATAACTACAGATATACCACTCCCTTTGGTTCAACTTTCAACTTAAGTCTCTTCATAAAAAGAAATTCTCTGTTTCATTTGGAAGTAACATTAGTAATTGCAATGAGGAAAATGGGACAAGGGTCAAATACTTCACCTAGAAATTACTTCTCTAAAAAAATATTAAAAACTTGAATTGAAACTTGTAAATAAAGTCAGATATTAGGGACCTTCTATGTACTAAATGTGATGTTTGATGTGATGTTACATACTTAGAAGGTACCTGGATACTTACATGCAATATTCCAAGGAAAGTTTGTATGTGGGGAAGATATTTGAGAACTCTGCATTTGTACTATCTTAAGCAATTTAAAAAAAAAGTGTATCTTTTTGTCATCAGACTTGAGAAAGAGATCCAAGATCTTGAAAAAGCTGAACTGCAAATCTCAGCCAATGAAGAGGTAATTTTAAAGAAACTAAAATCAATTGAGAGGACAACAGAAGACATAATAAAGGTGAGCATTAACTTTTTTTATAACTATGATAACTATGATTTCCTCTCAAAGTGAGTACACAAATAGTACATGATTCTTCAAAGTATATCCCCACTTAGAATTTATTTTTTAATCTGTATTAATCATGAAGAATTCTTCTTTCTTACAGTCTGTGAAGGTGGAAAAGGAAGAAACACCAGGAGGTATGTCTCTGAGCAGTCTATTCTGTGTCTAATTCAGATGTTCTTTGATAAGCCCACTGAAATTTTTCACATTATTTTAAATATATTCTAAATGTATTCTGAATTAATATTAATTTTACAGAGTCAATTGAAGACATCTATGCTAATATCCCCGACCTTCCAAAATCCTATGTACCTTCCAGATTAAGGAAGGAAAGAAATGATGGAATAGAAGATGATGAACAAAATAGAAAAGGTATAAGAGACATCTGTCTCCAAGGCAGGTTCTCAAATCCAGATTTTACAATGTCAAATATTAGCAACTCACTCTGACATCTTGTGCTTCCAGGTTAAGCAATGGTTCATTTTACAAAATTCCAGGAGGTATCTGAATCACCTGTACCAGGTTACAGTACTGATGCTATGTATTTTATTCCCTAGCATGCTAGATAGAGACAGAGAAGCTAAAGGCCTAAAGGAGACAAGAAGCTCATAAAAGCAAAGCTCTCCTGCTTAAAAATATCTCTCCCAACATATTCTATCTACTAGACACTCTCTTGGGTTACTAAGATCCTTTATGGAAATAAAAATATTCCCCTCGGGAAGGCTAGGAATTATTTACACCCAGGTGGGAATGATTTTCACAAAAGCAATATTCCAAAGCCTGGAGGCTTATATGGGGCCAAGAGAGGGAACCTTTGAATATAGGACTAGAAAGGGAGGCTACTCTTCATCTGCAGATAGCAGCCATCCATTCATTTATTCAACAAATATTTGGTGGACAGGTACTATATGCCAAGCTCAGTTCTCACACCGAGAACACAGTAGTGAATAAAACAGCAAACACCTCTACCCTCATGGAGCTGACATTCTAATGGAGAAAACAGACCAAAAAATTAGGTAAATAAATAAAACATATCATGACAAAGAGTGAAAATGTCAAAGGGAAGGAGTAAGCAGAGAAGGGAGATGGGGGAAACGTGGAGCAGGGCCTTGCAGTTCTAGTTAGGTAGCCAATACCAAGAACCATCAGGCAATCACAGACAGGAAATGCAAGATGGGTTCAAAAGGAAGGCGAGAGGCCAGAATAAATGCAAGCATTGCAACATTGTAATTTGGCCCACAACCCCTATTAGTATTAGTTTTACTATGCCAGTTAACATTCCAGCCATAAGGCTCTTGCCTGGACCATGAAGCAGATCTCAGCCTCCCCCAAATCCACCAGTTCTCTCCTGTCCAGTTGTTTCAGGACAGCTGACAGTGCTCTAATTTTAGCCCTTCCTGTACTTGAAAAATGGGAGTGAAAATGAATAGAAGCAGAAGGCAAAAGGAGACGCCTGTGGTTCTAGACTTCTCCCTCCCTCTTTAGCACCGTTTCTACCTTGAAACCACCTCCCTGGTGTGTGTACACTTTAGAACACGCCTCTATATCACGAATTTCAACAGGCTACTGGCCTGTACAGCAAGGATGCAACTTAATAAAATATAGGTACTGTGTTAGGCCGAGTGCAACACATTCTTCCTCACTAAAGGAAAAATCTGATTCCTCCCACTGAGTGATGTAAAAGAGTGTCAACTTTTGATTTTATTAATTAGAAAGAAGATATCGTTTGGGTTCCTCTTTAAAATCCTTACTATTTGAAACCATCAGCTTCTCTTCTCCAAATAGCTCTTCTTCAATCCTTCCGACTTTTCACTCATTTCATACATCCTTAAACACCCACGTCATTTCTGTATTGGTCATGATGTAGTTAATGAATAAAATCAGAAATTAAAAGAACAGACATCTCCCATTTTAAAAAAAATCAAAGGGTATACTTAATATAAAAATGGATGCTGTGAAAGCAGACCAGTTTACACATGAAAAAGTTAACTAAATTTAAGATCAAATTCGTCTCTCAACAGCTTTGTACGCCATGGAAATTAAAGTTGAAAAAGACTTGAAGACTGGAGAAAGCACAGTCCTGTCTTCCATACCGCTCCCGTCAGAGGACTTCAAAGGTACAGGAATAAAGGTCTATGACGACGGGCAGAAGTCGGTGTACGCGGTGAGCTCCAATCACAGTCCGTCGTCCTTCAATGGCAGCGACGGCCTGGCGCCCGTGGAGGTGGAGGATCTTTTACGACAAGCTTCGGAGAAAAACTCTAAATCCCCGACAGAGTATCATGAGCCCGTGTATGCCAATCCGTTTTGCAGGCCTACAACTCCACAGAGAGAGAAGGCAACGCCGGAGCCAAACTTTCAAGAAAGGGTAAAGGTTAAAGCCAACGGGCTGGGTAGTGAGGGGGTTGCAGCCGTGCGCCCCACGGACAACGGACTTTCAGAGGAGCGGGGCGACAGCTTCAGTCCCGTCGGGCCCGTTCGGCCAGGACCTCAGCCCCGATGCATGACTCCGCAAGCGGCGGAGGCAGCCCGCACCCTGCGGGAGAAGCCGCTGCGTCCCGGGGAGACGTCGAACGGGACGCAGGACCCGCACGCTCCCGCTCCGCAGGCGGGGCGGGGCCCCAGCGACGCGCTAGCGGGCAGGCCCGGAGGCCGCGGGGCGCGCCCGGCCGTGCAGGCGGCGGAGGAGGACGTGCGGTACCACGTCGTCCACTCCCTGCCCCCCGGCGTGGATGACAGAGAACCCGTGACGATGATTTTCATGGGGTACCAGCGGGCAGACGACGACGACGACGACGGAGGGAAGACGCTGCTGACGGGGTATGACGGGGTCATCCACGCCGAGCTGGTCGTGATTGACGATGAGGACGGCGGGGAAGGCGCCTCTGAGAAGCCCTCCTACCACCCCGCGGCGCCCCCCAGTCAGCCTTACCAGCCTGCCAGACCCACCCCGCTCCCGAGAAAGAGGGCCGAAGTCCGTCCCCACGAACACGCAAACCACGCCCCTCCCCACGGAAGCTCCCCGGCCCTGAGGGAGCCCGCAGCCCGCCGGGGCAGCCCCGCCCGCCACGTCCCGCTGGGGGCGCCGACGGCCGCAGACGGCGCGGAGGACCCGTCGCTCGCAGGTAACAGACCCGCCCGGGCCCGCCGCTGCTGCTCGGTCATGTGACCGCCTCTGTGCTGCTCCTAAACCCTCTTGCTTTCAGCGTCTCTGACCGGCGCACGGGCTGACACACGCTAAGATTTCTTACTAACGCTGATCTTTCCATCACCCTAAGTAAAGTGACTCGGTCAATTCAAAAGAGAAAGAAAATGAAAAAACATGGTTGCCTTATTTGGGTATTGCCTTGACCTTAATAACTTGAGATTCATCTTTTGTCACGGTGTGGTACTGTGTGGGAATGTACTTGGATCACGACTAAGTGGGATCACTAATATCATCTCTTTTCCCTCCAGAATCTGATGCCACATACATTTCTGTGCTTCTCTGTGATTTAAACTTCGCCCATAAGTTAACGAATTGCCTTAATTTTGCAAGAAAAAACCAACAAATTTTATTTTCAGTATGCTATTTTATTACTTTGCTATATCTTATTTCTCTACTTTTATAATTTTATTAACTTTAGTTCCTTAATTTTTCTGTAGTTTAAAATTAAATGCCAGTTTATCTTACATGTTTATAAGATTTAATTTTATATAGTCTTCCCTAACTTAGCCAATTTATTTTGTCTATTTTCTACATATTTGCATTTCTCACTCTCTATAAAGTTTTATAGCTACCTTTCTTAGTATTAAATAGAAAATAACACTTTTTTACACAAAAGTGATAACATCAATTTTAGATTCCTTGTTATCACTTGAATATTGTATTTATCATTTATAAAGAATATATAAGAATCTAACAAAATCAATTATACAAGCTGTACCTACTTTGACTAATCACATAATCAAATTACCCAGACATAGGGGTATGGATGTGTGAAAAGAATAGTAATTTTAAATGTTTCTAATAGAAGATTCGTATTAAAAAGCAATAACTACTAAATGCCAGCTAATCCAGCAAGCAGAAACTGTAATTCTACAGAACTGTGTAGTTCCTACACAATTCAGGAAGGTTTCTTCCTCTACCATCAACACAATCAATCTTGGCTTGCCAATAATACAATAAAATGGATCTCTTCTAATCTTTTAAATAAAATTAGGCTTACCAGTACTAAATTTAATTATCTGAAGAATTTCTAGTTTCTTGGTAAATGTACACTTAGATATCTTCCTAAATCAGAATTGAATTGTGTGGCCCCCCCACAAAGGAAACCTGTTAAAACTAAAAGTTCCTTTACAGTTCGAGAATGAAGTCTGTTTGCTGATCAAACTTTGCATCTTAAATTCATTTTTTAAAACAGTGGTTCTCAACCTTCCTAATGCCGCGACCCTTTAATACGGTTCTTCATGTTGTGGTGACCCCCAACCATAAAATTATTGGTAGCTGCTGCTCTCCACACATGTGTGACTGGGCCGCATAAGTACATTATGTGTTTTCCGATGGTCTTAGGCGACCCCTGTGAAAGGGTTGTTCGACCCCCAAAGGGGTCGCGACCCACAGGTTGAGAACCGCTGATTTAAAACAACACAGAATACTTAAAAAAGAGGACAGCAGTTTATGGTCAAGAGTAGTGACATGCCCCACTATAAAACCTCCCATTTTTATACTTGGATGTGAGCCAGCTCCTCCTGAACACCCTTATCCCTTCTCCCCTACCCATGTCAATACATTTACCTCATAGAAAAAGACAGGAAGTGACTAATGTTTCCAGACAACACAGAAGTAATTCTGTCACAGAAGTAAAATAATGAAAACAGGAAGACATCTTCCAGACAAAGTAACAATACAAACTTCTGTACTATCAGTCAAAGCATCTTGTAAACAGAATACTCCAAATTCCTTGCCTTCCATCATGATATGTTTTACATTGCTGTTTTGCAATTTAGTACAAGAATTGCAGAGCTGATGTATTTTAATGGGTTTTTAAATAGGTATATCATACTGACATAGCACATCCATATGCACAGAATATATAGCCACCTGTGCACCAGGATTTCACAAGCACCAAGTAGGCTGAGCGTCTCCCCACACATGCCAAAAGTCCTTACTGTTGATACTTGAAAATCTATCACTTCTATCAATTGCTTTATTTATGGGCTAGGTCCCCTAATAAATACAAATATTTCTGGTAGGCATAATAGTTGTCAGCCTTATTTAAGAGCAACTTTTGACTTGGAAAAGAGCATGAAGGCAGAAGAAAGATGGAAAAGTTGGAGGCTAGAGATACTAAAGACAAGATTTTTAGTCAAAACTTTGAACAGGTTAAGACATGACGTGAAAATTTAGGCAAAGTTATGTCCATCTGCTAATGTAAATAGAAGAGGGTCATATTCTAAGATGTAACTCAATGCCAGACATTTCACCTAGTGTGTTTTTACTAGGACTCCTACTGTCCCCACCAACTAGACAGCTGGCACTCCTTGGTTGTCCTCACCAACCTATTCTTATACTTCCTCTAGCTTTGTTATCTCCTCTTAGAGATGTCAGTGGCCTTTCACAATGAAGAGGTGGGGAATCTCAGATCGGGGGGATTCACATGCTTTTGGTGCCAAATTGTCAACCTGTGGCAAACTGTTAGGAGTCGAGGGATACTAAAAGTAAGGAGGCGAGCTTTCTTCCACCAAGTTCAACCAGGAAAACTGTGAGTCTGAATTGCTATGGGGAGAGAAGAGCAGAAAAGACACATATAAAGGAGAGCTAATGGCTCAGGTTTATTAGCTGCTAAACTTAGGGATCTTCCCATTGCCAACATGCCCTGACGCCACACACCTACCTGAAACCCAAACCATCTATTTGCCACAGGACTAAAGGCAAGAATAGCAGACTCTAACAATCTGGAATTCCTTTTACCCCTTAAGAAATGGGTCAGGAGTTACCGGATTACCCCACATCTGAGAATGGACACTTGCAGGCTACCCTTTAAGAACTTCATGGAATGGGCACAGCACAGAGGATGTACCTGCTTTGCTGGATCTCAAGTTGAGAAGGAATGGTAGGGAGGAGGACTTTGCCCCTGTCTTTTAAAAAGACCTTTAAAAAGTCCCTTAAAATGATCTTGTCCCTGCTTTCTTTTTTAATATGGGCAAGAAAGAGGTCCATGAAATCCAAGAGTTAAAACTAGAAAGTCTCGCCTTCTACCTTCCCAGTTCTGTGGAAGTAAATCTTCCCTCAGGTTTCACCATCCAACATCTCCCAGCAACAGAGACCATTCTCCTTGCTACAGAGCAAAGGAAATTCTCTCAGCTGGTCCTAAATTCAAGGGACTATTCTTGATCCTGCTAGAAATGATCATTCCTCTCAAGGTTCCAAAGGAAATAATGGTCTTTGGTTTCATTTAAATGAAAACACTTCACATAAGTAGAGTAACAATACAAATGATCATAGTCTTGTTACAGTATTGGATCCCTATCCTTTTGCATATTTGTAAAAAAAAGCTTCTTATAGATATGGCCTTTTAATTTGCTAATAGACAACTAATATATGGCTGAAAAATGAGAAAGCGTGCCTTCCCTTTTCAATTTTTTCCATTAAACAAAATTTTGCAATCGGTTAAATAGCTTGCTCTTGGGCCATATTATGCACAAATATAATGATCAGTGTCTTGAAAGCACCTCTCAACTTTGGAACATGACTGAAGTCCTAAATCCTAAGGGCATGATACCTTATAGAACTGTGGTAATACTAAGGGGTGTAATGAATTTTAAATCTACAATTTAAAAAATGGTTTCTAAATCCAGCATATCACTAGGAGTGTAATATGCACAGAAAAGATATATTTGCCATTTGGAAATACTCATATCTTGACAAAGACATTTTATAACTACAACTTTTAATTACTGGTTCACATTGTTTCATTATAAACCAATTTGTTTTTGTCATTCTATAGCCAAGGATAGAGCACCTTGGTATAACCAACTTCGATGAGTTAAAAGATAACCTAGCCAAGAATTAGTGTTTGTGTCAATACCTTTGTTTCAGTAGTGCATAGCTCAGAAGTATGCACAAAACACAATTATTAACCTATAGAAAATTCATCTATGGCTAATAGTGAAAATGTGCACTGATCCTGTATTTACTCAACGTATGCTGTGTTTGCTCTACTAATTTTTCTAATCTTCATAGAAATAGGTTCCTTCTAGTTCTGAACGTGCTTCTGCCCTAAGTTAACCATAGCTTATTATTTCTACTGTCTTTTTGTGCTACTAAAACAATGCTCACATTGTTGGATAAAATCATCCGAGGTATGTTTCAAACTTTCCTGCATTCTATGAAATGGTCATTTAGAGTGAAAATAAAGGCTTTTCTTTTTTTTTAATAACTCTCTGTTTTTTCTTTACTTTGCAGCTTTAAGAATGAGAATGGCAAAGCTGGGGAAAAAAGTTATCTGAGAGGTGTACTACCTACGTAAACATCCTTTAGAGAAGAAACTAGGAAACATTTGCAACTTTCTCTTCTGGATATTTGTGTTGTTTTCTTTTTTTTCTTTTTTTTTTGAGATCCACAAAAATTATAATTACACCCATATTAAGCCATGTGAATAAGTGGTAGTCATTATTTGTAAAAATATATATTTTTTCCAAAAAAGCTGGGGAGAACAAACACACTGAAGTTTTCCAGTTACTTGACACGATTCAGTAAAGGGGGGACCAGCATATTTTTATTGTACTGATACCAAAGCATTTCTAATAAGAGCTTGTTAAATTTAAGAATAAAGTTATTTAAAATAGCCTGACTCTATTCTATTAACTGACATTGTAACTTTGCTGATACAAATAAAATATCCTAGCAAGCCACTGCAACTCATCACAGAAATGCACATCTTCAAATGTGACACACAAACATGGCATCTCATTTCAACAAGGCTTTGAGACAACTACATTCTGCTGCTAAAGACCAATTCGATTGATTTGGTAGAAACTTCAAACTCTGCATATATCTGAAAGGTGCACGTGACAAGTATCTTCGTATTTCGGGACTGGATTTGAATTATCTTGATGAGGTCCATGACTTTACAGATAATCACTGGCATGTTCATTCTTCTTGAAATGTCACCTTTTCTTTTATTGAGTTCAATGTGAATTCCAGGGTACAATGACGGATTGTAACCTAAGGCTGTTGTATGGAGGACTTCCCGTATTCTCCGAAAACACAAACTTAGTCTGATGTTTATACAATTTTGGTAAACATGTTAGAATCCTAATACCAAAACTTAATAAAAATGGGCACAGCCTAACATTCCTAATATTCTTGTCAGAACATTAAATCCTGATTTGGAGAATATTCTGATACCAGTTCTCTTGTACTCCACCTATTGTAGTGTCCTCCACCCAACACCCTCAAAATCCACTCCCACACATCTGCCCTTGGATCATGCCAGTGCACATTACCCAGGCTCTGCGAGTCTTTGGGGGCAGAAACTGAATTTCCCTGGTGAGACCGTGATGAGACCTTATCTTAGTTACTGGTGTAGAAGCAGTGAGAGGTCAAAGCATTAACCTGCACATCAGCCTCAGGTGAGATGTTTGCAAGGGGCAGTTGTTCTCCATAGAAGAGAGCCATAGACGGGAGCCTCTTTGCTGAGCTGGAATATTCTGGGAAATCGAGATTCAAATTTCAGAGGCACTTTCACACAAACACCCCAATCCCAGGTCCAAGGGTCCTCCTATTCCTTCCCTTTCATGCCTCTGACTTTAGTGTGACTTGTCAAAACTGCACATTCTTTTGTACCTCTGTCACCTTTGTGACTAATGCATTGGTTTTTGGTTTTACTTTTTGCATATAAATGTTCATTAGAACACTGCCCAGCACCTAGTAAGTGATCAATGAATGAATGAATAAATAAATAAATGGTTCAGAAGAGAAAAAGTGTAGTCTGCAAGGGGAGACTATGAAAACACCAGCTGGCCTCCGGCATGAGCCAGAATCTGGCTGGCAGACCATCTAGCCCCCAAGTCAGGGCAGGGCTGATGTGCAGAAGTGGCCCAGCATGGCCACCGGGTGTGGGAGGCTGGAGCTAGTCTTTTGCCCAGGGGTGAGGTTGGAGCTACTGTGGGAATTGGCTACCAGGTGAGCAGAGTGAGGCCTGCATGCAAGCTGCAGCTAGTCAGGGCTGCTGAGGTGAGACTGGACCATCCACACACCAACCCAGTGACTCCTGTGCTCAGTCAGTGAAGAAACAGGAAAGCCAGAAAGTGAAAGCGAGGTGCCTTGTCATGGCAATTGCCTTGCAGCACCCCTCCAGCACCCTTTACTGACAAAGCCTAACACTGCATCAGCTGGCAAACAGGAGATGCTTCAGGGTCAGGATGACAAGGAAGGACAAGAAGGGTGGATTTGAAGGTGAAGCATTAAATGATGAAGATGAAGCATCAGAACGGCACAATCCACCGTTTTTCTACTCAGCTCCATATCTATCTTTCTACATATATTTGAAAGTTCAAACAGCTAAAAAGCAACTCTGTTTCTAACAGGATGCACTTAAGCTCTATAAATAGATCTCACCTTCTGCACAAAATAAGGAAATACACACTCCCAAAAGTCATTGTATTCACAGCTAACTATAGTAAACATTATGTTTAAGAACAGTTTTAGATTAAGAGAAAAACTGAGAAGATAATACAAAGTTCCCATACACCCCACACCTACTTTCCTATTATAAACATCTTACATTAGTATGGTACTTGCTTTGGAGAATGGGTTGAAGTTTTCTGGTTCTTCACATATCAGTAATTTTGAATTGTAATCTGTACATTACAAATTTTTAAGTTATAAAAGCACTGAATTCTCTTATTTTTCTACAATGAATGTTGCTTCTTTTGTTTTAGCAGGCCATTAACTATGTTTCTTGTGTTATAGCTCCAACCTCAGGTCAACTGCTTTTGTTTGGTCTAGTTGATCTGTGTCTGCTTCATGCACGTGAACACATTCAGGAGTCAACCAGAGAGCTGTGGGCTCACAGGAATTGGGTTTCCCCCTCTAATGCTGTCCTTCCCGGGGCCACCTCCCCTGCGACTCTCCCTGATGGCTGCAGTTGGCCAGTCCCTCGGTCCTCTGGTTTCCTGGCCAGAAGCACTGCCACAGCCCTGCCACCCAGCACTACACACACACAGTTGCCTACAGCCGCCCTAAGGCTAAAAACATGAAAACAGAGAACTTGTTCAATGTCCTCCTCTGAGTGCACACTCCTCACCGGAAGCTCCTACTTCTGTTCACTCTCTGGGGAGTTCAAGCAGCTGCTTTTGTGAAGTTCACACGAGCTTTCTGAAGGAGACTCCGTTTGGCAGGATCTTAGCCAACTCTGGATTAAGGAAATTTTCACCCCAAGAGTTTAAAAACCATATATCAGTATCTGATTGGAAATAAATTTTATTTAGATCTTTACAGGAAACCCAGAATACAAGTTCTTTTACAGATGAATAAAATAGCATATGAAGACATTCTTCTAGAGATACACTCTACAAACTTTAGGAAACTTATCTCCCCTAAACCAGAGGTATGTGACCAGGCAGAATATAAAATACATTAACATCTTGGATAACTAAATAAGAAATCAAGCTGATACCAAGTTTAGGATCAGCACAACCCCCAGGTCTTTCCACTCCAAGGTATAATCCCAAGAGCAGTAATAAGACCAATATTTGTTTTATTGAGATTCGATTCATAACATAAAATAACCATTTTAAAGTGGACAATTCAGTAGCATTTCTTATATTTCCAATTTTGTACAACTACCAATTCTATCTTCCAAACATTTTCATCACTCAAAAATAAAATGTTATACCAATTACACAGTTACTCTCCATTCCCTCCTCCCCACACCCCGACACCCTGATAACCACCACTCTGCTTGTCTCTATGAATTTACCTACTCTGGATATTTCATATAAATGGAATTATAATATGTGACCTCTTATGTCTGACTTCTTTCACTTAGCATGCTATTTCTGAAGGTTCATCCACATTACAGCATGTACCAGTACTCCATTCCTTTTTATGGTTGACTAACATACCACTGTATGCATGCACCACGATTTCTTCATCCATCCTCTGCTGATAAACGTGTGGTCTGTTTCCACCATTTGGCTATTAGGAATAGTGTGGCTGTGAACATCAATTTTTTTTTCTGTTTTTTTTTTTAATGGTGGTAAAATATGTATAACACAAAATTTACCATTTTAACCACGTTTAAGTGTACAATTCAGAGCATTCAGTGTTGTGCCGGCATCACCACTATCAATCTCCAGAACCCATTCAACAATAACACCCGACTCCTTCCTCTCCCACAGCCCCTGGTCATCACCATTCTACTTTCTATGTCTGTGAATTTCACTGATGTAGGTATCTCAAATAAATAAAATCATACAATAGTTGTTTTGTATGTGGCTATTTCACTTAATGTCTTCAAGGTGAACATCAAATTTTTCATGAAATAAATACACATTTTACATATAAAAAATGCTACAATTTAATACTATAATCAAACAGCAACATCATCATCTACCTGTACAAAGCACCTTTTGCTGGTATCCCTTCTCTCCTTCCTTATAGCTGCCTTGTGAGATAGGCTTTATAGATGAAGGAATGTGTCTCAGAAAAGATAAGTGAGTTGTCAAAGGACATGCAACGTGTACATCACACACGCACCCTCAGGTCTTCCAACTCAACTCTTAAACTCCCAGTCCCTTTTAAATTTAAGAATCAGCTGCCTCCCAGCCCTCTACCATTCCACTTATAAGGATGGTGAAGACAAGTAGAAAGAGAGTCAGGGAGGGCTCCAAGGACAAGGATGAGCTTGAGCCAGAACTCGATAAAGCAGCATTTTCCAGGAAGAGAGGAACAGACAGGGCATTCCAGGCAGGCGACCCGCAGTGACCTGGGTGCAGACAGGAGCCAGAGCAAGCCGGGCAAGGAAGCAGCAGATGTGCAAAGGGACAGCGCGCATCCTGATCAGATTCGAAAAGAGCTTACAAGAAACCTTTCTTTCACTCCGACCTATAACGGATTATCTTAAACAAGGAGCTTTGTTCTTTGTTCCCCCCTGCTTCATCAGGGTATACAGATAAACAGAACTTCAGCCCAAAGCTACACGTGCCCCTAGAGCTTCCTAGGTGGCATCTGCTGCACGTGCCTTTTCCCGTGGCCACTGCATCCTGGACTGGGGCAGGATGGAGAAAAGATCACTTAACACACATTAGAGTCCAAATTCTTTTAAAGGCCAAGTAAGTACTGAAGTGAATTTGATTTATTTATTCAATAACTATGCCATAAGCTACCTATGCTCTTAAGATTGATGTGCACAGACCAGAAAATAATAAAAATGAAATGTCTGTTATGAATGCTACCTCAACCACAATTTTCTAGAATTTGTTTCTTTTTTTTTTTTTTTTTTTTTTTCTGCTTTTTGGTATGTGGGTAGCTCCCTGGCTGGGAATCGAACCCAGGCCGCAGCGCTGACAGCGCCAGCGCCAAAGCCTTAAGCCACCACACCATCAGGGAACTCCCTGTTTCATTTTTTACAAAAAGAAAAATATTTATTTTCATTTTATAGAGGAATCCATCTGAAAACTTAGGATTTTGCTCACTGTTTGAGGCAACATTACTGAATATATAAAGGCATTTAGTTTAACAATTACTCCTATCAAAAGAAATCATGTTTTAAGAAAACCAGCTGGAATTGTTTTTTATAAAAACATGGAGAAAATCTGAGAAAATTGAAGAACAGGCATTTTCAGTTTGTGGATATCAACCACTCATAGGCAGAAGAATCACATTTTGGCATTATTGAAAAGGTTTGGTCTATTAAGATTAAATGACAAAGACTTCTTTGGACAACTCTAAATCAATTGGTGATATATCAAAACAATGCCAAGAGATGAATCAGTAAAAAAGAAAAAGTTAAAATATCTTCTTAGCCTCCACACTAGAAATCCAACAAGTTCACATACTTAAAAACCAAACACATCAAGGTCCATCTTTCTCCTTAAAAAAATTTTTCCTTATCATATATAGAATATAATTTATCCAGAGAAATTTATTAATGTCTAAGACCCCTTATAATTGAAAATTGGAGGAAAATATCTTAGTATACATTCAGTTTTCTATACTAAAAAAAATTTTTTTAATACACTTGAAAGGGAAGTTTAGATTGTAAGTAGCCTGGCACTTACAGACATGAACACAGAAAATTCACAAATCAACCCAAAGTTACTTAACAGTGAACTCCAATATAAAGAAGAAAAAACAAGGTTCTGTATAATTTTACCCAGAAAAAGATGCAGGATACACAGCTGAGGCTGTTATTTACATCGACTAGAACTTAGGTCCTTGAGCCAAGCAGAAACTATAACATAATCCAACAGAACACCTAAAGAAATAAAATATGCCTCCCTAAATATTTTATTTTAAAAATGTTCAGTTTTGCTTGTTTCCTTTGCCTTAAATAGTTGTATTTATTTGTTACAAGGTCAGAAAAATTTAAAGGGAAATATAAAACAATTGTTAGAAAACAAACAAAAGTGAAATAAAAATAACACTGGTCCTTAATTTCAGTTCCAAATCTGTAACTCCAACACACCCTTAAAAAGGCAGAATTTTTTCAAAGGTCCCTGCGACAGATGACTGGATAAAGAAGCTGTGGTACATATACACAATGGAATATTACTCAGCTGTAAGAAAAGATGAAATATTGCCATTTGCAACAAAATGGATGGACCTGGAGATCATCATGCTAAGTGAAATAAGCCAGACAGAAAAAACAAAGAACTGCATGATTTCACTCATATGTGGAATATAAAA
>PVJL010017905.1:0-17197 GCA_004026885.1 Lyroderma lyra
AAAAAAAAAAAAAAAAAAAAAAAAAAAAAAAAAAAAAAAAAAGGGAAAGCACCTAAATGTAAGCAAGGTCATATTTGACAAACCCTCAGTGAATATTATACTAAATGAAGAAAGACTGAAAAGTTTTCTTCTAAAATCAGGAATAAGATAGGAATGTCCCCTGTCACCTGTGCTGTTCAACACAGTACTAGAAGTTCTAGCCAGAGCAATCAGGCAAAAGAAAGAAATAAAAGACATATATATTGGGAATAAAGAACTTACTTTGTCATTTTTTTGTAGAAGACATAATCCTTTATATAGAAAATCCTAAAGACTGCACCAGAAAACTATTACAAATAATAAATAATTGTAGTAAATGTGCAGGATACAAAAATCAATGTACAAAAATCCATGGCATTTTTATATATGAACAATGCCAATTCAGAAAAAGAAATGAGAAAAACAATACCTTTTGTGATCACAACAACAACAAAAAAGTACTTAGGAATAAACTTAAAAAATGTGAAGGACTTACACAAGGAATACTATAAAACACTATTAAAAGAAATTGAAGAAGACATAAAGAAATGGAAAGATATCTTGTATTCATGGGTTGGAAAAAACAGCATAGTTAAAATGGCCATGTTACCCAAAGCAAGGTACATATTTAATGCAATTTCCATCAAAACCCCCAGGCATTCTTTCAATAAATAGATTTAAAAATTACTAGATTCATATGAAACTACAAATAATCCCAAATCACTAAAGCAATCCTATGAAAAAAGGATAAGGCTGGAGGCATCACACTCCCAGCTTTAATCTATACTACAAAACATCAATAATCAATAATCTGGTATTAGCAGAAAAACAGACACACAGACCAATGGAACAGAATCAAAACCCCAGGAAAAAGACCACAAATATATACACAGATAATTTTTTACATTGGAGCAAAAAATATAAAATGAGGCAACGAAATCCTCTTCAGTAAATGGTCCTGGGAAAATTGGATAACCACATGCAAAAAGAATGAATCTGATCTGCAAACTGTCACCGTATACCCAAATTAACTCAAAGTGGTTTAAAGACCTCCATGTAAGACTTGAAACAATAAAGTGCCTAGGAACATCAAATATATGGTGATGAAAGGAATACTGACTCTAGGTGGTGAGCACTCAATTCAACATATTGATGATGTATTGTAGATTTGCATACCTGGAACCTATGTAATTTTTGCTGACCAGTGTCATCCCAATAAATTTAACATTCAAAAAAAATCAGAAAATTGTGCTCTCTTGGGCAGTACATATATTTTAAAAATTGAGAAGGATATCTTGGCTGTGCAGGTCCTCCCAGAAGGAGAAATGTGTTCCAGCCCCATACCAGGCTCCCCAGCCCAGGGTTCTGGTGTTGAGAGAAGTTCCTGTAAATTTTGGCTGTGAAAACCAGCGAAGTTTGTGATGGAGTGAGATGGAAGGCAGCTGCAGTCCTAGATGATCCTCTTAAAGGGCCTGTGCGTGGACTTACTCACTGATGGACTCACTTGATCTGAGCTCTAGCACTGGAACAGCAGCACAAGAGGTGCCAGAGACATATAGGGAGAAACTGAATTGTTTAGCTTCAGGGTGAGGGCTAGAGAAGTGGCCTTCTCCTGGATGGAGGAGCTGGAGAAAAACATTGTATGTTTTTGAGCTCTCCTCCATCCCTGCATGAAGACACAGGTGACCAGCATATCTGAGTCTCCCTGAAACTGGCTATTGCCTTTCATCTGGCCCACCCTAGTGATTTCCAGAAACCCCACCCCAACCAACCTTTGGGCCAACCCAAGTCAGTTACAGTGGCTTTTCCATACGACCTGTGTTGGCTCATGCTTTGTACCTTCATAAAATCTCTCAAAGATTTACAAAACCCAAACAAGCAGCATCTTGTTGTGGTGTGTCTCATACTACTGGCTGAGCAGCCCTAAGACTGTCATTAGCAGAAACTGGCCTTAGTCTGTTACACAGCCTCTCAAGGAACCTCAAAGTCTAGCATGGGTGGTGGCCATCTGTGGATTTCTTTGTGGCTCCTGCTAGGGGACATTGAGCAGGGCACAGGCTGCATCTAAACTTGACCTGCAGTGGGTCCCATCCTAGGATGCTCCAGGTCTGGCACTCCTGGTTGCCAGTGGCTGGTGGCCACCTTCGGATTAAGCTGGAGCACTACCTGACTGACTCCAAGGATGACAAACCCAAATGGCAAGCTGGGCAGGCATCAGAGCCCCACTAAAGGGAATCCTTCTCTGTAGGGTCAGCCCTTACACCACAGCTTCTATACTGTAGTCATGGACAGTCCCCACAACCAATCAGCCTGAGAGTCAATCCCTCCATTTGACATGAAAAGAGCAACCAAGTCTCAATTACAACAGGAGGGCACCCACACGCCAAACAAGGAACACACATGGATCACCCAGCTCTGCTGACCAGGGAGACTGCATTACTGTGTCCAACAGAAGACCTAAGGCCACTTTCCTAAGACTGGGAGGCATAGCAGCCCTGCCTAATACATAGAAACAAACACAGCGAGACAGCCAAAATTGGAAGACAAAGAAACATGTCCCAAATAAAAGAACAAAACAAAACACTGAAAATGAACTAAACAAAATAAAGACAAGCAATCTACCAGATAATAAATTCCAAAAACTGGTTATAAGGATGCTCAATCATCTCAAGGAGAACTTAAAGAGATAAGAAACATAAAAATGAAGATAGAAAAAATAAAAAAGAACCAGTCAGAAATAAATAATACAATAACTGAAATGAAGAGTACATTAGAGGGAATCAACAGTAGATTAGATGAAGCAGAGAGGACTGAATCAGCAATTTAGAAGAGAAGGTAGTAGAAAACACATAGTCAGAACAGCAAAAAAAAAAAAAATCCAAAAACTTGGGAGTAGTTTAAGGGTCCTCTGGGACAACATCAAGTGTACCAACATTCACATCATAGGGGTACCAGAAAAAGAGAGACATCAAGGAGTTGAAAACCTATTTAAATAAATAATGACTGAAAATTTACTTAACCAGGTGAAGAAAGTAGATATAAAAGCTCAGGAAGTGCAAAGAGTCCCAAGCAAGACAAATCTAAAGAGGTCCACACCAAGATACATCATAATTAAAATGTCTAAGGTTAAAGACAAAGAGAGAATCTTAAAAGCAGCAAGATAAAAGCAGTTATTTACCTTACAAGGGAGCTCTCATAAGACTGTCAGCTGATTTCTCAACAGAAACTTTGCAGGCTAGAAGGGATAGGCAGGAAATATTGAAAGTGATGGAAATCAAGGATGTACAACTAAGATTACTCTATCCAGCAAAGCTATCATTTAGAATTAAAGGACAGATAAAGTACTTCCCAGACAAGAAAAAGCTAAAAGAGTTCATCACCACGAAACCAATACTAGAAAGAATCTTAGGAGGGCTTTTTAAAGACAAAACAAACCAAAAATGATAAAAATATGAATAATAAAATGGCAATAACTATATATCTATCAACAATTACTTTAAATGTAAATGGATTAAATGTTCCAATCAAAAGATAGCTTGAGTGAATGGATAAGACAAGACCCTTACAGATGCTGCCTACAAGAGACTCACTTCAGATCACAAGGCACACACAGACGGAAAGTAAAGGAATGGGAAAAAGATGTTTCATGAAATTGGTGCAGGGTGAGCTGAGATAACAATACTTATACTAGACAAAATAGACTTTAAACAAAGTCTATAATAAGACACAGAGTAAAACTTAGTCATCCCACTTCTGGGTATATATCTGAAGAAACCCAAAGCAATACTTTGGGAGTATGTGTGAATTCATGCATTCATTGCAGCATTATTTGCAATAGCCAAGATATGAATATAGCCTGGATGTTTATCAATGGAAGAATGAATAAAGAGTAGGTGGTACATATAAACAATGGAATATTGCTTGGCCATGGAAGGGAATGGGTTCTTGGCATCTGTGGCAGCATGAATGGACCCAGAGGGTAATGTGTTGAGTGTAGTATGTCAGACAGAGAAAGACAAAAGCAATGTGGTATTTTTGTTGTCTTTGGTTCCCTAAGCAGGGATCAAGCCCAGGCCACAGTGGTGAGATCGCCAAAGCCTAGCTGCTACACGACGAGGGAACCCCCCAAAAGCAATGTGGTTTTGCTCGTGTGAGGCATTTAAACAACAAAATAACTATTCAAAACAGAAACGTACAAAAATAAAAATATTTGAAACAATAGAATCTGTTTAGACTCACAAGAAGCAGTTAAATTCAGTGTGTCTATATGTGTATAAATAGTTTGGGACTAGAACTAGTGAGGGAGAGCAAGGTGACACATTTTCCTTTTGATCTTTCTCCAATAATGCTGATGTATATGTCTCACTCAGGAATGACTGTGAGCAGGGAAATAGGAAACAGATACTGCCTAAGCATTTTTCATTCACCATTAACTGATTATTCATTCATTCATTTAACATTAAGCACCTCAAATTCTGGTAATGCAGGGCCAAATGAGCAAGGTCTCTTGTCCTGGAGAGCTCACTGAAAACCATGAAGAGGCATCTGATTTCACTAAAGAATTTAATGAACATTGAGGATGTGGTGGGTGAGTGTTGCCTTACAGTGGCCGACCTGTCTATCCTCCCTCCACACATTCCCCATGACATCCTAAGGCAGGAGCTAAGAGTGGAGGCCACAGGGGCAAAGAATTTCTAGGAGACAGAACTGACCCTCTCTTGGGGGTACTGTTCCTCCTTCACTCACACACCTCACATCACCATGTATGGCCCCGGAGGATGGCTGGTTAGTCAATGATGGGTAAGATTCCTCAAGGGAGGAACAACCTGAGACAGGCACGGTCACATGGGGCCATCAGGAGAGAGCTTGGGCTCAACAGAGGTAAGTCACAACCCCTCACCCTCCCTGAGGTTAATCTCCTACCCACTGGCTGCCTTGTGTCCCACATTGCTCCAGTGATGACCTGATAGAACAATATTGGTCATGCTTCCTTAGAGATGACTTGGATACTGAGTCAACCCCCTGGGGTGGTTTCAGTGCACAGAGTCCTTGAGGATATATGTTCTCATAGAAACACAATGCATGTTGGAATACTATGGGGACTTTCGGAAAAAGCGGGCTGCTAGGCAACGTAACTCACAGACCATGGAAAAACAAGTTTCACTTCCTTGTGTGTCCATCAATAAAAGTTATGCGTTGGCCTGATTCTGGGCTCTCAGTCCTTGAGACTGGAGTCCCTTGGCCCTGCTTGTATTTTATTCTTGGCTACTGTCTTTCTTCACTTCGCATCACCCTTCTTGTTCTCCCACAGCTCGTGTTGTGCTGGATGTGACAGCTGAGGTATGTTCAAATAATGTCCTCCCTTTGAGTATAAATCAATTGCATTCAAACTAGCCTTAGAGCCACAAGGTTCCATTTGGGTGTTTCTGTGACTGTCACATATAGAGGCAGAATGGGTAATACTTCAATTATAGCTGCTCTGCTTTGAGGTAATTTATGTTTACTGTTCCTCATATGATTTCACTTGAAAAAAAATTTTATTAGTTGTAGTAGGCTAAATAATGATCCCCAAGATGTCTACATCTCAATCACTGGAACTTGTTTATGTTACTTTGCATGGCAAAAGGAATTGGCAGATGTGTTTTAAATTAAGGATATTGAGATGGGCAAATTATTCTAGATTATCCTGGTAGGACTAATGTAATAAAAAAGGTCCTTATATGAGAGACAAGAGGATCAAAGTCAAATGGATAAGGGAATCTGATAGTGGAAGCAGAAGTCTAAGAGATGCCACCATGGGACAAAAAAAATGTGGGCAGCCTCTAGAAGATGCAAGAGGCAAGGAATGGATTCTTTCCTAGAGCCTCTAGGAAAAAAATGCAGTCCTGCCGACACTGGGATTTTAGCCCAGGAAAAATCATTTTGGACTTCTAACAAACAGAACTGTAAACTAATAAACTTGCATTGTTTTAAACAACTAAGTTCATGATGATTTGTTACAGCAATCATAGGAAATAAATACACTAGGATAAAACATGATGTTCAGAGGCCTTTCTAATGCAAGGCAGCCCACCTTTAATTTAGAGTAGCGAGATGTTTTCTTAAAGTTATGCCTTCCTATGGCTCTGACTAGGGTCCCTCTAATCCTGTCACTGCAGTTAGAATTTTAGGGGTAAGCCACTGAAGTGCTCTAATTTTGAATTGGTTCCAACCCCCATTAGCTCCCCCAGGCCAGAAGCTGATTATCTCTTGCTTTAGGAAGACCTCAGAAACCTCCAGTTTTCCCCTCTGTAACAGCACTGACCCACTTCTGCAAGCCATGGCTAGTTAATGATCTGAAAAATCTATGTGAATGCTTATTTTTCTCCATTTAATTTTCTAACCTGGCTGGATTAACAGCTAATCAGAAATTATTAACAATGCTTTCAGTAGGCATTTCTTCTGACTCAACAGTGAGAAAGTGAGCAAAGCCTTTAAGTGATCATTTTGTTGCCCACCCCCACCCTAACAGGGTTAACAATTATGAGGCAGGGAATTTAGCTGTCATCATTTCCCATTGGGATTTTGGCTGTTCTTTTCATTCTTGAATTTAAAACAAAACAGGAAATAAACAGTGCATGGTAAGAACTTTGTATATAGTGAAGTCAAGGGAGGTTTTCATTAGTACCTCTTTTCATTTGGAGGAAACGGGCATGGGAAAAGAAAACTCGGTAGCCTGGACATCAAGTGATGCATTTCTAGTCCTGCTCCTGCAACCAACTTGCTACGTGAGCTTAAGCCCCCAAAACTGATTTATCTGTAAAACTGGGATGAGGTGCTTAATGTTAAGAATTCTTTCACCTTTGGCAATCTGAATGAATAATTCCCAGAGTTTTGTATTTCATAGACCAATAACATTTTTCATGAACATTCTGGGGACACAAGTAGGATTTACAAAATATAATTGCCAAATTAACGCATTTTAAATAGCCACCATGAAAATCTCAAAAAAAAAAAGAAAGAAAAGAAAAAAGAAAAGAAAAAAGAAAGAAAGAATAGAGGACATTTTATCACCAAAAAAACCTAGAAGGGCATAATCTCAAAATACAGGCAGGTCAATATGTTGAATCCTTTATGCTTTATGAGAAACTCATTACCTTATCTTCATTTGTTCTCATGTAGATACAGATATGGAAAATATTGTCAAAGATTAGCAAAGTCTCTCAGACCTACTTTTGGGATGTAGTGTTCTTTGGCACCAAAACTTTCTTGTTTCTCCCCTAAGTCAATCTGGATAGCTGATTGCTTCTGCCAGTTCTTCTCACTGCTGCTGCAGTCAGAACCTCATCAAGGGGAATGTCATCAGGCCTTTTCCTCCCCAGTAGAAAAACAGTATCTATGTCTAAAAGTCTCAGCTGTGAACAAGAAAGAGAATAAGGTGGCAAAGAAATTTAGGTTTGATGAAGTGGAAAAAATCAAACAAATCAAAGGACTTGTGTGCACACACACATTCCAAAAGAAGAATCTGGGAAATTTGAAGTTCGCAGAGATCAGAAGCTGAGTCTCAATCGTGTGATTCTGTTTCACAGAGAAAATGCCGTATCCCAGATCTCTCTACCCCTGAGAGAAGGCTGGCCTCTCTAAGCATTTCAGCAAATGCAACTGAAATAATAACAGCTCAAAAATATTGGGGCTGCTTATTGATTCAGAGGATGAGTTATGCACCAGTGTTGCTACACCATATTAACTTTTTCTCTCATACACTAAGGGAAGTAGTAATTTGGTAAGTGGAAAAGCTGAGATCTCATTAAAGACTGTCAAAATAAAATGCCCACGTTTTTAAACATGGTTGTATACTGCCTCACAAGTAGTCAAGTTTTACCATAGCATAGGCTATATGATGGTTGATTTCCTATTCATCAAGAAGTTTTTTTGATGCCAATGTTAGAATGATTGTTGTAAAATCTAGATAAAGGGTAAATGGGAGCTCTTTGTAATTATTTCCATAAACTGTGAAATTATTTCAAAATGAAACATTACCAAAATATAAGACTGCCAAAAATTATCACTATTTGCATATGATATGATATTATTTATAGAAAACTACAAATACTACACACACCAAAAAACTGTTAGAGCTAATAAACTCAGGAAACTTGCAGGATACAAAAAGCAATATGCAAAAAATTTTTGTATTTCTATGCACAGTATCAGAGAAAATAAGAAAATAATCTTATTTACAGTTGCAACAAAAAGAACAAAATACATAGGACAAAAATTAAGCAAGGAGGTGAAAGGCCCATACACTGAAAAGTAAAAGACAATGATAAAAATAATTGAAGAAGACCAAATAAATGTAGGGATGTATCATGCTCGTATATGGAATAATTAATATCATAAAAATGGCCATACTATCAAAGCAATCTACAGATTTAATATAACCCCTACCTAAATTCCAATGACATTTTTTTCCAAAAATAGGAAAAAAAAATTCTAAAATCCTAAAATTTGTATGGAACCACAGAAGACCCCACATAGCCAAAGCAATTTTGAGAAGGAACAAAGCTGGAGGCATCATGTTATTTTCCCTGATTTCAAATTATATTACAAAGCTATAGTAACCAAAACTATGGTATTGACATAACAACAGACACATAAATCAGAATAGAGAGCCCAGAAGTAAATGCACATATACATGGTCAATTAATTTACGAGAGGGACACAAGAATATACAATCAAGAAAGAACAACCTCTTCAAAAAATGGTGTTGGGAAAATTGAATATCCCCATGCAATAGAATGAAACAAGATCACTGTCTTATACTATACTGAAAAATGAACTCAAAATGGATTAAAGACTTGAAACCATAAACTCCTAGAAGAAAACATAGGTGGTAAGCTGCGTGACATCAGTCTTGGTGATAATTATTTTACACCAAAGCAAAGGTAAGAAATGTAAAAATAAACAAGTAGGACTACAAAAAAAAAAAGATTCTGCACAGAAAAGGTGAAAATCAACAAAATGAAAAGGCAAACTCCTGAAAGGGAGAAAATATTTGCAAATCATATATATTATAAGGAGATAGCATTTAAAATATTTAAAGAACTCACACAACTCTTTAGCAAAAAACCAATCTGTTAAAAAATGGGCAGAGGGCCTGCTAAAACATTTTTCCAAGAAGACATACAGATGGCCAACACATACATGAAAATATACTCAGCATCACTAAACATTAGGGAAATGATAATCAACTACAGTGAAATACCACCCCACATCTGTTCAGATGGCTATTATCAAAAAAACAAGAAATAACAAGTATTTCCAAGAATGTTCACTGTTGGTACAGTCATTATGAAAACTGAATGGAAGGTCCTCAAAAAATTAAAAATAGAACTACCACAAGATACAGCAATTTTACTCCTGTATATTTATCCAAAGAAAACATAAACACTAACTCAAATAGATATATATATATATACCCCATGTTCATTGCAGTATTATTTATAATAGTGAGAGATATTAACAACCTAAGTGTCCACTGAGAGAAGAATGAATAAAGAAAATGTGGCATGCATGTTCATGCACTGGCGCATATGTGTGCACACACACACACACACACACGCAGACACACAGACACAGACACATAGGAACATTATTCAGACAGAAAAAGAATGAAATCTTACCATTTGCAGCAATATGGATAGACCTTGAGAGCATTCCCTTAAGTGACTTAAGTCAGACAGAGAAAGACAAATACTGTATAATCTCACTTATACGTGGAATCTAAAACCAAAACCAAAACCAGAAACGAAAACTAGAGGTGGGTGCTGGGGGTGTATGAAATGGGTAAAAAGAGTCAAAAGGTACAAATGTTTAGTTATAAAATAAATGAGTCATGGAGATGTAATGTCAAACATGATCAGTACAGCTAAAAATTATGTATTGGGTATTTGGAAGATGCTAAGAGAGAACATGTAAAAATTTTTCATCACAAGAAAAATATTTTAATTATATATAATGATAGATATTAACTCAACCTATTGTCGTGATCATTTTGCAATATATACAAATGTCAAATACTTCCTTTGTACACCTGAAACTAATATAATGTTATATGTCAATTATCCCTCAATAAAAGAAGAAAAAATAAAAGGTTGCCAAAAAAAATCTAAATTTGGTAGATTTGTTGAAAATGATCACAAAGGCCAGAGTGTGTTGAATACTAATTATGTACTAATCACTGTGAAAAGAATTTTGTGTGCATCATTTAATTCTCACAACAAGGCTTTAAGTACTACAATTATGACTAATTTACAAATAAAGAAGTTGAGATTCTAAGAAATTAAGAAATCTGGCAAAGATCACACAGCTAAGAGTGGAAGAATCTGAACTTCAACCATGATCAAAACTGATACTTTTCCACTATAGTACACTACTTGGGTATGGGGTACTGGTATTCTCAGCAGAGAGATGTGAATACATAATGTTAACAAATAGCCATTTATCCATATTCAATTTAATGAAATCTTAATTTTAGCCCATATTTATCTCAGACATAATTGGTTTAAGAAACAAAAACCATTTCAGATTAGGTTGAGAAAGTCTCCTTGAATATGTTTAAATAATTTTACACAATACATAGACATTCATAAACAATTACATTATTAGTGTGTACATTTTCAACATTTAACAAATGAGGTCATACTGTATCATAAGACAACTTGTTTTTTTCATTCAACATTGTATTTTTAAGATATTGAATGGTGTCTCTGTGCAGAATGTTTTTTTTATTAGACAATCAAGTTATCAATTTTTCTCTATATGGCTTGTGCTTCTTTGTTTTATTTTGTGTCCTCTGGTTTTAAGAAAACTTTGCTTATCCTATGATGATATGGATTTTCTCCTGGGTTTGGTTTTGTATAGTGAGTAAGAGAGCCTTAATTACACTTTCCCCATATTATTTCCAATTCTACTAGAACTGTATATTGAATAATAGTTCCTTTACCACACTGATTTGATATGCAAATATATAAGTATATTTCTGTGATCTCTATTCTTGTCCATCAGTGTTTTTTGCCCCTTCCTACACCAAGACACAGTGTCTTAATATAGCTTTATAGGAAGTTTTTAATACTGCATAAAGTAGGATCTTCTGTTTATTTCTTCCAAAATTTCTGAGGTATTTCTCCCCTGGTTTTTGTATTTTCTGAAACAATTTCTAAAAGAGGAATTATCTGATTCTTGGAAATTTTGCAAAATTTTTCTGTAAAATGTTCTGAACTTGGCATCTTTTAAGGTAGAAAGACTGAATACCAATTCATTTTCATTGATGTGTATTGGCTTATAGAGATTTTTGTTTTCTTTGTGAGTCACTTTTCATATATTTTCTAAGAAATTATTATTTTCTTTTCTTTTAAGTTTTCAAGTATATTAGAATAAATTTGAATATAGCTTCATCTTATTATCATTGAAATCTCTTACCTGTACAGTTATTGTATTCCCTTTTGTGCTCTTAAAATTGTCTTTTCTTGACCATTGTTGACATTATCTTATTGTACCCATTCTTTTTTCCACCCAAGAACCAATTTTTTATTTTGTTGATCCTCTCTACTATTTCTCTGTTTTCTACATAACTCATTAATTACTTCTGCTCTTTACCATTACCTTCTTTATAATTACTTTGTTTTTCTTTTTTTCTGGTTTGAGTTTAAAACTTAATTTATTTTAAGTCTTCTTTAATTTTTTTAATTAAATGTAGTTAAGATTATAAAATTATAAAACTTATATAATTTTACTAACCAATGGCATCCCAATCAATTTAATAAAGATAAAAAAACCAAAGCAAACATGAAAAAAGACTACAAATTTACCTATATCACTTTAGCACGATAACTCAAGTCTTGATAGTATAGTATTTTATTGTCATACAGATTTTTGTTTTATTTTAAATTATTTAAGACTGCCAGAAAAGCTGCAAAAATACTAAAATAATTCTTTTTTTTTTTTAGATGATACAAACATATCTTTATTGAGCACTTACTAAGAGTATGGAACAGCATTAAGTGATCTATATTCATTACATCATTAAATATCTACAAAAACTCCTTTACTTATAGATACTATTTTTGTCCCATTACACAGATGAGAAAACCAAGGAACAGAGAGTTCAAGTACCTGTTCAAGTCTATACTACTAGAAATTAGGGGAATCCCGAATTCAAACTCATCTCCCTCTGCCTCCAGAACCACAATGCTTAAACAAGTTACTTAACCTCTCTGAGTCCTGGTTTACACAACTGTAAAACACAAATAATAGTCTGTACCTACTCAGTTGGCATCAAATGTATGGTGATGGAAGGAGAACTGATTCCAGGTGGAGAGCACTAAATGCAACACATAGACGATGCATTGTAGAGTTGTATACCCAAAATCCATGCAATTTTTTGCCGACCAATGTCACTGCAATAATTTTAACAATAAAAAAAGCTAAAAACAAATGAAGACCAAATGCATAAATGGTAGGGATTCACTTGAGTTTAACAAAAATAAGTTCACAGTGATATTTGAAGAATTGAATAGTCTACTGGGTTCCTAAGAAAAGAAGAGAAAAAGATGGGAGAGAAAGGTACCTAAAATAATTCTTATGTAACACAACCCAAATTCCACAAATATTAACATCATATATACATAAACACACAAAATTGTGTATATTATATATTTTTCTAAACTCCTTGGTTTGAAAGAAAGCTTCTGACACAAACTCTTTCTTTTATTGTTAAATATATTGGAGTGACATCTGTTAGTAAAAATTACATAAGTTCCAGGTGTACAATTCTACAATATATCATCTATGTGTTGCATTTTGTTCATCATCCAGTCAGTTTTCCTTCCATCACCATATATTTGAGACCCCATCCCTCTCCCCAACCCACCTGCCCCCATACCCTCAAATAACAGCAAACCAATATACTATTGATTGTGTCCATGAGTTTTTGTTTTTTTATTGCTTCCAGCTTTGTGTTTCACATATGAGTGAAATCATATGGTTCTTAGTTTTCCTCTCTGGCTTATTTCTCATTGCATGATGATCTCAAGGTCCATACATGTTGTCATAAATACCCCTATTTTATCTTCTCTTATTGCTGAGTAATATTCCATTAGGTATATGTACCACAGCTTCTTTAGCCAGTTGTCTATCAAAGAACGCTTTGGCGGTTTCGATGACTTGGCCACCATGAATAGTGCTGTGATGAACATTGGGGTACATAAGTCTTTATGGACTAAAGTTTTCAAAAATTTGGAGTAGATATCCAGAAGTGAGTCATATGGAAAATCTATTCTTAGTTTTTGGAGGAATCTCCATACTTACCTCTATAGTGGTTGTACCAGTTTTCATTCTGACTACCAGTGTATGTGGATTCCTTTACCTCCATATTCTCTCCAAAACTTGTTGACTTTTGTCTTGTTGATAACAGCCATTCTAACAGGTGTGAGGTAGTATCATATTGTGGTATTGATTTGCATTTTCCTAATAGCTAGGGAAGTTGAACATATTTTTATACATCTGTTGACTATTTGTATGTCTTCCTGGAACATACAAATAGTCAACAGATGTATGAAAAAATGTCCTCTGCCCATTTTTTTATTGTACAGAATTTTTAATTTATTAAATAATATTTACATTCTCTGCCCATTTTTAAATTGGATTGTTTGATTTTTGATGTTTAGTTGTAGTGGATCTTTATATATTTTTGATATTAGCCCCTTATCAGAGTCATTGTTTGCAAGTATTTTCTCCTACTAGGTTGACTGTCTCTTTGCTTTGTTGATAGTTTCTATTGCTGTTCAGAAGTTTTTTAGTTTGATATAGTCCCATTCATTTATTTTTGTTTATTTTTGTTTTTTTGGAGGGGAGGATTTTTATTTTATTTTATTTATTTATTTATTTATTTTTAATTCATTTTTATTGTTAGACTTATTGGGGTGACATCTGTTAGCAAGGATTACATAGATTTTAGGCATACAATTCTACAGTGCATTGTCAACTTGATGTATAATGTGACTTCTCTTTCCATCAACTTATATTTAGCTTCCCCCCTCCTCTCCCACCCCCTCCCCATTCTCCCCTCCCTAACCCACTCGTCCCCAAATAAACATTAAATTATTGATTGTGTCCATGGGTTATTTGTTTATTCATTTCTTTTTTTCTTTGCTTTCAGTTTTATATTCCACATATGAGTGAAATCATGCAGTTCTTTGTTTTTTCTGTCTGGCTTATTTCACTAAGCATGATGATCTCCAGGTCCATCCATTTTGTTGCAAATGGCAATATTTCACCTTTTCTTATAGCTGAGTAATATTCCATTGTGTATATGTACCACGGCTTCTTTATCCAGTCATCTGTCACAGGGCAATTGGTGGTTTCCATGTTTTGGCCACCGTGAACAGCGCTGCGATGAACATTGGGGTACATAAGTCTTTGCGGACAAAGGTTTTCAAATTCTTTGGGTAGATCCCCAGAAGGGGGATTGCTTGGTCAAACGGTAGCTCCATTCCCAATTTTCTGAGGATCCTCCACATTGCCTTCCACAGTGGTTGTACCAGTTTGCACTCCCACCAGCAGTGTACCAGAGTTCCTTTTTCTCCACATCCTTTCCAGCACTTGTTATGCCTTGTCTTGTGGATAATAGCCATTCTCACAAGTATGATGTGGTATCTCATTGTGGTTTTGATTTGCATTTCCCTGATAGCTAATGAGGATGAGCATTTTTTCATATGTCTGCTGGCCATTTGTATTTCTTCGTGGGAGAAGTGTCTGTTTAGTTCTTCTGCCCACTTTTTAATTGGGTTGTTTGTTTTTTTGTTGTTAAGTCTTATTAGTTCTTTATATATTTTAGATATTACACCCTTATCTGATGCGTTATTTGCAAATATTTTCTCCCACTCAGTTGGCTGTCTCTTTGCCTTGTTGATGGTTTCTTTTCCTGTGCAGAAGCTTTTAAGTTTGATATTGTCCCATTCATTTATTTTTGCTTTTACTTCCCTTGCCTTTGAGGACAGGTTCATGAAGTCGTCCTTGAGTCCTAGGTGTATAAGTTTAGTACCAATGTCTTCTTCTATACAGTTTATTGTTGCAGGTCTTATATGAAGGTCTTTAATCCATTTTGAGTTAATTTTTGCATATGGAGAGAGTTCATAGCTCAGGTTCATTCTTTTGCATATGTTTTTCCAGTTTTCCCAGCACCACCTACTAAAGAGACTGTCTTTTCCCCATTGTATGCTTTTTGCTCCTTTATCGAAAATTATTTGTCCATATATTTGTGGGTTTATTTCTGGGTTTTCAGTTCTATTTCATTGGTCTCTATTTCTGTTCTCCTGCCAGTACCAAGCTGTTTTGACTATTGATGCTTTGTAATATAAGTAGAAGTCAGGGAGTGTAATGCCACCAGCCTTATTCTTTTTATGTAGTATTGCTTTAGCAATTTGAGGTCTTTTATGGTTCCATATAAATCTAATAATTCTTTTATCTATTTCACAAAAGTATGATTCTGGGATTTTGATGGGTACTGCATTAAATCTGTAGATTGCTTTGGGCAGAATGGCCATTTTAACAATATTAAGTCTTCCTATCCATGAATAGGGGATATTTTTCCACTACTTAAAGTCTGTTTCAATTTCTTTCAAAAGTGTCTTATAGTTTTCTGTGTATAAGTCTGTCACATTCTTTGTTAAGTTAGTTCCCAGGTATTTCATTCTTTTTGTTTTGATAGCGAAAGGAATTGACTCCCTCATTTCTTTTGCTGTGGATTCGTTGTTTGTATAAAGGAATGCTGTTGATTTTTGTACATTGATTTTGTATACTGCAACTTTACTATATTCGTTCATTGTTTCTAATAGTTTACTGGTGGAATCCTTGGAATTTTTTATATAAAGGATCATGTCATCCATAAATAGTGAAAATTTGACCTCTTCTTTCCCAATTTGGATACCTTTGATTCCTTTCTCTTGCCTGATTGCTGTGGCTAGAACTTCCAGTAGTACATTAAATAACAGTGGTGACAGGGCGCATCCCTGTCTTGTTCCTGATTTTAGGGAAATAGGTTTCAGCTTTTCCCCATTCAATATGATGTTAGCCAAGGTTCTCTCATATATAGCCTTTATTATGTTGAGATAATTTCTTTCTATACCTATTTTATTTAGTGTTTTGATCATAAATGGATGTTTTACCTTGTCGAAAGCTTTTTCTGCATCAATTGAAATGACCATATGGTCTTTATCTTTTATTTTGTTTATGTGGTATATCCCATTGATTGATTTTTGTATGTTCAACCATCCTTGTGCTCCTGGAATGAATTCCACTTGATCATGATGTAACCACCTAGTCCAGGGCTTTTGCCTTTAGAGAGATTATGGATAGTCATTTCAATCTCCTTGCTATTGATTGGCCTATTTAGATTATCCAGTTCTTCTTGGTTCATTCTTGGTAGGCTATAAGTTTCTAGAAACTTGTCCATTTCTTCTAGATTGTTAAATTTTGTGGCATAAAGTCCTTCATAATATTTTCTTATAATTCTTTGTATTTCTATGGTATCAGTGGTAATTTCTCCCCTTTCATTTCTAATTTTGGATATTTGTGTCCTTTCCTTTCGTCCTTTGATTAGTCTCGCCAGGGGTTTGTCAATTTTGTTGACTTTCTCAAAGAACCAGCTCTTCGTAATATTAATTTTTTCTATCGTCTTTCTGTTCTCTAATTGGTTTAGCTCTGCTTTAATTTTTATTATTTCTTTCCTTCTGCTGACTTTGGGTTTTGCCTGCTCTTCTTTTTCTAGTTCTTTAAGATGGGATGGTAAGATGTTTGCTTATGATTTTTCTTGATTCTTTAGATAGGCCTGTAATGATATAAATTTCCCTCTTATTACTGCTTTCACTGTAATTCTGATACGTTGTATTTTCATTGTCATTAGTTTCTATATATTTTTTAATCTCATCTTTTATTTGTTCTTTTATCCAGTCCTTTTTTAATAAGCTGTTGTTTAATCTCCATGTAAATGTGTTTTTTTCTGCTTTCCTTTTACAGTTGATCTCCAATTTCAAAGCTTTGTGGTCTGAGAATACACTTGGTATGATTTCGATCTTCTTGAATTTGCTGAGGCTACTTTTGTGTCCCAGCATATGGTCTATTCTTGAGAATGTTCCATGCG